>SKCR01022792.1:0-95222 GCA_019454045.1 Zanthoxylum bungeanum
GAATTCGAAATTATTTTGTCTTTGAAAGTTGTCGATCTTTGAGTTTCTTTTAATCTGGAACTTGAATCAGCTCAATCCGAAATCTGAGTAAAAAGTTATGCCCAAAATACGACAGATGCGCAAAACTGGAATTTCCAAAACTGCACTTCGTCAAAACGCCCTTTCAAGTTTCCAATCTCCAAAATTAAAATATCAAGTCCAATAATTGACATTATTTGACCCATATTTCATCCTAAATGATTTCATTGAGTCCCTATATTATTTTATCTGCAAAATAAAATAAAACATATCAAAACGTTCATCAAACCCGAGAAACTAAACAAAATATTAAGTAAAAGGGGCGGTAAATATTGATATATTTTCCGTTCATCACACCCCCAAACCTAACATTTTGCTTGTCCTCGAGCAAAACAATAAAATAAAAATAAAAATAAAATACAAGAAACAATTAAAATTAAACTAAGCCACTTTCGTAGGGATTACGGTTGCATTTAGCGTATGCAACAAGCCTTTAAACCCCTAGGTGTCCCTAGTGGACGAGTTGTAGTCTCGTGAGGGCTTACAGCAACGATACCCACAAACGTTTTACAAAAGTAAAAAGATAATAAAACTAATGCACACAAAAGCAAAAAGACATGAGAAAAGAGAGTAAAGATGTTAGTGACTAATCAGGTGAAACTTCTACTCCAAGTTACTAGTTGTTTTGTTTTATTCTAAATTACTGAATAAGTAAATTCTCCGATTATATTTACCATTCTCCATATACACAACCAACAAAATATTAAACAACTCATTTTGCCCACAACAGTCATAAGTGCAGTTGATAAGAGAGTAATATTTTTGTCCTAAAGTTTATTAGAATTCACACCTTTTTGCAGCAATGGAATAATTTTGTGATTTTGTGATTTTTTCTTTGATTTGTCTCTATTTTTTATTTATATACAATACCTTCCGTCTATGTAACGAGTGTTGGGTCGGTGGCTCCCAAACCAGTTGGCTTTAGGGCACCAGGTGTTAAGACACCCCTACGGACTTAATTACCCGACTTCAAATATATATATATATTTTTTGCAGCATCTTTGATCCATGTAGCGAGTGTTGGGCCAGTGACTCCCAAACCAGTTGGTTTTAGGGCACTAGGTGTTAAAACACCCTTACAGACTTAATAACTCGGATCTCGGACGTTTTTTTTTTTTTTTTTTTTTTTTTTTTTTTTACTCCATTGCTTTTTGAGATGTTTCCTCCAATTAAACTAGAGCACTGAATATTACAAACTTTTCAATTTTAGCTCATGTCCATATGTTACTATATATGTTGTTAATACCTGCTAACTGAACATATGAAGATTCATTTTAGTCCGTTTTAAGGAGAATTCACAAATTAAATAATTCAAAAGGAAATAATCAAAAATTAACTTGTTTCGAATTAGGTTTGAGATACGTCTCAGGAGTGGAAACTCCTTACTCAGCTACCTTTTACCAATTTCACCTTTTTAGTCAAAATAAAAACACAAAAACGCAAAATATTTTTGTAATTTTTTGAAAATTTTTCAATTTTTTTGTATTTTTCGAAAAATTTTGGACTAAAAATAAAAATAACATACAACTAAAAATAAGGTCCTGATCAACTAAAAATAAGGTACTGATCAACTAATTCCCTCCCCCAAACCTAAATGAGACATTGTCCCCAATGTCTTAAACAGTAGAAGAAGAGTTTAGAAAATAATACCTGGTTAGCTGAAATTCTACAGGAAATTAAAGGTTAAGATCCAGATTAATTCGACGCCTCTTACCACGATCGTCCTCGGACCAATTTATCTTTGAAAGGATAGGGTCAACTTGTGGTTCATAGGCTATGAGTTGGTCTATTAGATACGGAGCAGTTCTGGCAGTGAAGAGGAGTTCTTTCATAGGTTTTGACATGAACCCATTTCTCCGGGCATCATCAAGAAACACACAAAGAAAATCATAAAATCCATCAACGTTAAACAGCCCAATTGGTTTCTGGTGTATGTTCAGGTTCGCCCAAGATAGTACTATAAAAATTTCCTCCAATGTGCCCAAGCCACCTGGCAAAGCAATAAAAGCATCAGCACGGTTAATCATTTCTACTAGTCGTTCAGACATACCTGGCACCATCAGTTCCTCTCCGTTTGATGATCCAATAAGATTTGCCTCTACCAAGGGTTTTGGGATGATTCCCAAAACATGACTGCCTCCTTCCTGTACAGCCTTTGAAACGATCCCCATAAGTCCGAGATTGCCTCCGCCATATATTAATTGCATATTTCTTGCAGCTAAGACTCGACCCAATTCCTGTGCTGCTTCTATGTATTGTGGCTTAGTACCAACACTACTACCACAAAACACGCAGATGTTTTCAACTCGTCTTCTTGAAGTGGCTTCCATTTTTTTTTTGTATTTTTTTTCAACTCTGGGTGCCTTCAAAAGTGCAATGACGGGCTGAATTTATAGTACCTGAAAAAGTGAGTAAGTAATAATAGCACTAATATCTTCCAAAGGACGATTGTTAGCTAAACAACAAAAGAGATCGTGAAAGGTCAAAAAGTATGGATCCTGTCTATGAAAATAAAGATAATTACAATAGAAAAGCGAATCAAGAAATAATTAAGGCAACGGAATTGTGTACGCAATATGCCACTCGCTTAGTATAAATTCATTAGGATGTGTCTCAAGATTTCATTCTTATTCAGCCATCGCTAATGAATTGTTTCTCATCTTTGATTGCCAAACACATTCCTTATGTCTTAAATGCTTCGTTTGTGCCTTTCCCTTCAAAAATAACACACAAAATAAAAAGTTCACACAAAATATGAAAAAAAATTACAACAAATTGCATGGGTTGCCTCCCTGCTAGCGCTAAATTTTTCGTCTTCAGCCAGACGTGACTGAAATTCATCTGTTAAGGAGGTTTCAATGTCTTTGGATGTTCGATTAAAGACAATCCCGTGAGCGTTGCTTTTGAATGGTCTCTTCCAACGGAAAAGTGGCAAAAAGAGTTTTGTCTCATTCAGTGCTCGTGCCACCTTTTTACTCCTTGTTGTTCCAGTGGTTCCTACAAAGAAAGAAAGAAAATCAGGAGGTCTCGTATGGTGTTTGACTTGGAATGGAAGTTCCATTCTGTCAAGCTTCTGGGCGATATCTTTGATTTGTACTCCCCAAAACAGCGATGTTTCTCCTGAATGCTCTGGATCTTTATTAAGGTCAGACATTTGCTCCTCTATTTGCTCTGTTTCTTGCTCCACCTTTTCTTCACAGATGTCTTTTAAAATTTATGTATTAAGTTCTTCATCTGTCATCTGTGATATACATGCTTCAAAATTGTCAACCTGAGGATATAAGAAATGTCAGATTTTAGGTCTTCATCCTTTGATATGACTGGAATGGATGGTTCAGGAAGATTTCTTCAAAACATTGTGCAATGGAATCTCCAAGATCTTCATTTTGAGGATACAGAATTCCATCCTCAATTTTTGATGCAGTTGGTACAAAATTTCAGCTTCATCCTCGTCAGAATCTGAATAATAGAAATCAAATCGAGACTTTGCCGGTTCGGGTTCCTGACTGATACCTCTGGTTATTGATACTGCTCAGCCTCCTTCTCTGCTGAAGTGTCATTGTGAAATGATTGGTATTTGAAGGCTTTATCAGTGTCATCTGAAATTGATTCTTGAGGTATGTAGTTTTGGTTTTCTGTGAATTGTCTCATTTGATCTGTCATTCTTGAATTGATGCTGATTGTCTCTGAATACTTTCAAATTGATTCTGGCATATTTCAAGCATTGTATCCAATTTTTCATTCCCGTTTCTGGAACCAATCTTTGAGCATGTCAACCAATGATTCTTCCTCTGATTGTTCTGGTTCTTGATAAAAATCATAGGTGGATGGTGGATAAGATGGAAAATATGATGGTTCTTCGTACCATGAAGGATTTGATAGCTCTGCCACCTTGGATTGTAGTTGTACTCGCAATAATTACTTGGGTGGTTACCGTCACATATCTCACATCTCTCCATTGCATTCTGATTAGCAAATGTAGTATTACTTGATTCTGGCATCCAGTGATAATCATTGGGCTGGACAACAGGCCTCAGAAAACCGGACTGTTGCTCCCAGATGTGGGGTGTATCTTCTTGTAAAGCTCTTGATCTTTCAATCTCCCAATAATGTTCCATTTTTTCAATCACCTGAAAACAGAAGAAAGAAATAAAATTACAGATAAAGAAAATTAGATACAAGTAAATTAGATAGCTTCAAAATTAATTACTCAAGAAATATAAGTCCCCGGCAATGGCGCCAAAAACTTGACCGGCGTAAACACACACGTATAACGCAAGCGCACGTATCGTTCAAGTAGTATAAAAATATCGATCCCACGAGGACTTAATTCCTACTATTGTTATTAATTATTGAATCTATTTATTTACAGATATCTAATTAAATGAAGAAGAGATGATTGTTTGATTGGTTGAAAGTGGTTTACAAAATAAAAAAATATAAAAGACAAAAGAAAATACTAAGGAAAATAACAAAAGACACAAAGATCTAGGGTTGTGAATCATTCTAATATCTTTTTAAAAGATGAAGTGATTATTTTAGTGTTGTGTAAAAAATCAGTTTACTAACCTTGAACACTAAATTATGCAAAAGCCTCTGTCGATGGTCAGACGCAAATACCCAGTTTCACCTAATTGAACCATATGTCTATGTCAACCAAATTATCTGGATTCATTAAGTTTAAGTTCCAATTATGGCTACCCCCGCTCGACAGGTATATGTCTATCCAGTAAGGAAATCTTTTAAAGGGTTATCTATCCTCAAGGAAAATCGTGGGCTATTAAGTCTAAGGCTTAAACCTAAAATCCATATGTCTAGTTCATTTTAGATTACCACATCAATCTTATTGGTGATCAGACAACAAGAAGCATTAAGCTTAAGACTTAATAAGTAAACCTTTAAATTACCCAAACTATAAAATAACCCCTTATAAACCGGTGATATTAGAATTCATCACAAACCCAGATAACTAACACATAACTAGGGCTAGTAAAAACTTAAAAATAAAAGACATAAAATAAAAATGCTGAAAAGTAAAAGACAAGTAAAAGCTGAAAAGTAAATGCTGAAAAGTAAATGCTGTGTGAAAGTAAATTGCTGAAAAGTAAATAAAGTAAAATTACAATAAAAGAAAATGCTGAGGTAAAAGGATCCACTTTTATTACTTCTATTTTAGATATCTCCCTTAATATAAATATTAACTTTGCATGATAATTACCAACCAGCCATATAGGCGGTATCCAGATTAAGTCAAATTAATAATTAATTACCAACCGACCAATCAGGCGGTATCCAGTTTAGTCAGGTTAAAACCAATTTAATAATTACCAACCGACCAATATGGCGGTATCCTCGTTAAGTCAGGTTTTAACTAGTTTATATATTATAATTAAGGAAGATTAATCTAAATATTAGTAATAAAAGTTTTACCTTTTACCCCAGCAAAAGGGGAGTTACCTCCTCATTACTGAAAAGTAAAAACTGAAAATAAATAAAGAAAAGTATTGTGCGTAAAAGTAAATTGCGGAAAGTAAAAACTGAAAAGTAAAGAAAAGAAAGTGCGAAAGCGGAAATTAATTACTAAAAGCTATAAATAAACAAACAAGATACAATCTTCTTAGTATTCTTAAGGAATTCCTTAGAAGAAAGTATGAATTTTACAAATGAAATGGCTTGGTATTTATAGGCAAAATTTTGCTACATCAAATCATCCACCAAATCAATATTAATTGCTCCACTAATTGCTCCACTAATTGCTCCACCAAATCCATTATTAATTGCTCCACTAATCTCTTATCATGTTTGGTGATGATTTGATAATTTTTTATTATTTATTATTATTTATTTTTTGCTTTGAAAATGATTGAAAGTGACTTTAATAATTACACACTACACACTTCTGGATGGTTTATCAATTTCGGGCATGAAATATTCATAATTCGAAATTATTTTGTCTTTCAAAGTTGTCGATATTTGAGTCTTCTTTAATATGGAACTTGAATCAGCTCAATCCGATATCTGAGTAAAAAGTTATGCCCAAAATACGACAGATGAGCAAAACTGGAATTTCCAAAACTGCACTTCGTCAAAACGCCCTTTCAAGTTTCAATCTCCAAAATTAAAATATCAAGTCCAATAATTGACATTATTTGACCCATATTTCATCCTAAATGATTTTTCATTGAGTCCCGATATTATTTTATCTGCAAAATAAAATAAAACATATCAAAACGTTCATCAAGCCCGAGAAACTAAACAAAATATTAAGTAAAAGGGGCGGTAAATATTGATATATTTTCCGCTCATCAACTCCCAAAGCAGTCCCTAAAATCCCTTAAAACTGTAACATAAACTGCACTTATAACCCTTGAAATAACCACACAAAACTACACTAAAAAACCACGAAAAAACACTCGAAACAGTTCGTTGAAACGTTAAGACAGTGACCTGAACAGTGAGCAGAAAATACAGAAGAAACATCAGCAAAACGGAGACCAGACGGCGAGCAAAGCAGCAAAACAGTGAGCTAAGACGCTGAACCAGTGAACCGGAAGAATAAGGTGCTTTTACCCCTTCCGATCTCCGTGAAACGCAAGTCCGAAGACGAGTTAAAAGGTTAGATCTGAGGGTACTTTCCACACTCATCTTTATTCGATTTTTGTTATTTATTTTGACTGTATTTTAATTATTTGTTGAATCTTGTGTGTGTATGATGCGTGTTTTGGGTATTGGATAAATGAAAGAGTGTCGTCTCTTGTGGTATATAGGATGGAAACCCAGACGTAAATTTCGTAGCCGAATCCGAATGGACGGTAGTGCGGTCTGTACTTGGGATACAACTCCATGTACTTGAATCCTGCATGTTGCTTATTTATGTATGATTCAATCGAGCGCATGGGCTTAGTAAGTGGAATGAAAGATCCCCTATGGGGAGGGGTTAAAGCCCTTTACCACGATGCTTCGCCGCGCCGGTTGATGTATGTTCGGTTGAATGCAAGATACGTTCAATCGGGTATACTACATTTGATATTATTGCTTTTAATTCTTTGTATGAATGATTCAATCGAGCGCATGGCTTAGTAAGTGGAATGAAATATCCCCTATGGGGAGGGGTTAAAGCCCTTTACCATGATGCTTCGCCGCGCCGGTTGATGTGTGTTCGGTTGAATGCAAGATACGTTCATTCGGGCATACTACGTTTGATATTAATGCTTTTAATTCTTTGTACGCATGATTCAATCGAGCGCATGGGCTTAGTAAGTGCAATGTAAGATCCCCTATTGGAGGGGTTAAAGCCCTTTACCACGATACTTTTCCGCGTCGGTTGATGTGTGTTCGGTTGAATGTAAGATACGTTTGATCGGACATACTGAGCTTGACATTGTTGTCTTTATTCTTTGTGTTGCATGCATCAGGTCTGGTTCCGTTCGAACGCTTTCTCAAACGCTACATGAACGCGAACCTTCTGTTTACCGTTCGAACGCGTTCTCGAACGCTACGCGAATGCACACACACTTCCTTAGTCTCATCATGCATCAGGTCTGGTTACGTTCGAACGCGTTCTCGAACGCTACATGAACGCGAACCTTCTGTTTACCGTTCAAACGCGTTCTCGAACGCTACGCGAATGCACACGCACTTTCTTAATCTTATCATGCATCAGGTCTGGTTCCGTTCGAACGTGTTCTCGAACGCTATACGAACGCGAACCTTCTGTTTACCGTTCGAACGTGTTTTCAAACGCTACACGAACACGCACCCACTGAACTGAGTCATTTTCATCAGATCTCCTACATAGTTTTCCTAGTAGCTATCCCCACATGTATGAATACAATGTGTTTAATGTATTACAATTCATATGCCTATGTCATGATAACATTTGAGTATTATTTCTTGTGGTATATCGGATGGAAACCTAGACATAAATTCTGTAGCCGATTCCGAATGGACGGTAGTACGGTCTGTACTTGGGATACAATTCCACGTACCACTTGAGAAAGTGCTCACATGTGTGCTCATGTGGTTAGTATGTCTGCTTGTGTTTTCTTGAATATAATATGCCAGTGATGTTGTATGTTTATCGCTCCTTTGATGTACTTTCAAGCATGCAATCTTAGATGTGAAATATATGTAAACTTAGGTGTAATTTTTATTTTGTACATGTGAATTTAGAAGCATGATAGTCTTGGAAATAAGTGCTACTTAAGCCTGATTAAATTATTACATAAATCCTTTCATTACAATTGGCACAAGTAAGGGACCATTCCGAACCCAACGGTTTGAGGTATTCTCTTACGAGGGGTGAGTGCGGCCTTAAATCTCATTTTCTCGGTTCATACCGGGTGGCGACTCCATTATTCTCCGGTTTAGTCCCCTGTGGCTACTCCGTACTCCCGACCGGGCCGCGAGCCCGGGACAGCATGCGTCGTCCAGTTTCTGTGTTCCCACAGACCTATTACTGGAAAAGGTATAAGAGCCAGTCTACCACTTCAGCGATTACATTCGGACGTTTGCGGACCAATGAAGGTAAGATCCTAAAGTGGTTATAAATACTTCATCAAATTTATTGAAGATTATTCAAGATATTAGTATATTGACCTAATATAGCACATGTCAAATACCTTTGGAAAGTTTAAATAATATCGTGCTGAGGTTGAGAACCAATTAGGTAAGACGATAAAAACTCTACGATCGGATTATGTAGGAGAATAACTTGATAGTGATTTCGATGAATTCTTTGTTGAGCACGGGATATTATCATATGTATAGAGCACCAGGAACACCACAACAGAATGGTGTTGAAGTGGATCTACAAGAGAAAGATGAGAGCACATTTGAAGGTACAGACCTTCAAGGCTAGGCTAGTGGACAAGGGTTATAACAACAAAGAGTGAGTCAAACATGAGGAGATTTTCTCGCTAGTAGCCACGCTCAAATCCATCTGCACTATTCTTTTCATCACCACATATTATGTCTATATAAGATATGGCAGATGGACGTCAAGACTGCATTCATGAATGCCAATCGTAGCCCAAGGTCAATAGCAAAAGGATTGCAAGCTGAAAACGTCCATTTATAGACTTGAGCAGACATCTCGATCTTGGAACATAAGATTTGATACCATTATCCAGTCTTATAATTTTGCACAGAACATCGATGAGCCTTATGTATACAAGCGCGTCATTGATGGAAATATGGTTTTTCGTTTTTTTACGTCAATGATATTTTATTCACTGGGAATGATGTAAAAATATTATCGGACATGAAATCCTAGCTAGCTAACTAATTCCAAATAAAAGATTTGGGAGAGGCGAGTTGTGTACTTGGGATCCAGATTCTATGGGATCATAATAGACGACTATTAGCTATGTCTCAGACATCCTATATCGATAAGATCCTTATGCGATTTGGGATGCAGAATTCCAAGAAAGGCAATTTTCCTTTCCGAAATGAAATTCATTTTTAAAAGGAACAGTCTCCTAAGACACCTCAAGAAGTTGAGGAAATGATACATATCTCATATGCATCAACAGTCAGTAGTAACATGTATGCTTTGTTATGCACGAGACTAGACATTTGTTTTATAATTCCCCTAAGAATCATATTCTCAAGTATCTTAAGAGAACAAGAAATTATATGCTTGTATATTTTGGTGAGGATATGATTCTTAGGGGATGTACAGACTCTGATTTTCAAACAGATGTCGATTCTAGGAAATCAACTTATGGATCAATGTTTACCCTAGGTGGTGGGCCAATGTATGGTGGAGAAAAAAGCAATCTCGTATTGCTGACTCTACCATGGAGGCTGAGTATGTAGCAGCTTTTGAAGCAGCTAAGGAAGTAGTCTGGCTCCAGAAATTCTGGGAGATCTGGAAGTTGTTCTAGATATGGATCAATCACTCACAATTTATTGCAATAGTAGTGGCGTAGTGACGAGTTCAAAATAACTAAGAAGCCACTAAAGGGGAAAACATGTAGAGAGAAATAAGGGTGGCAATGGACCGGGCCTGGGCTTTGATAAGCCCGGCCCGAGCCCAAAAAAAAAACCGGGCTTTTTTCTGGCCCGAATTTTTAAAAAAAATTAAAAAATAAAAATAAAAATATACAAATACAAAATATATTCACACTATATGCAAAGACAATTCACAAATAAATCACAAGTTTCATCGATAAATTAACAATTTAAATGCGACAAACAAATAAAAATGCTACAAACATTTTAAAATATATTTATATATATGTTTTGTTTTTGGTTTTGTTTTTGGTTTTGGCCCGGGCCCGGGACAAAAATGGAAAGCCCGGCTCGGGCCCGAGCCCGTGCCCGAGTCGGGATTTCATTATAGGGCCTGGCCCAGGCTTTTTTTTTACCTCGGGCTGGGATTTTCTGCCACCCTTAGAGAGAAAACATCATCTCATCGGGGAGATAGAGTAGAGAGTAGATGTTTCAGCTACGAAAATTGAATCAATAGAGAACATGGTTCATCCATTTACAAATACCTTGTCGGCTAAAATGTTTTGAAATAAAAGATGCATTGTTCATTTATCAAATGTTTCATTCAAATCGCATATTGTAAATTATTTTGTTTACCCAAGATTACTTATGTGCCTTCAGACTTAGTGTATAAGTGTCATACAAAAGAGGATTTCAGTCCGAAATTACCAATCTATAATAGTCAATAGAGAGCAAACAAAGCGGATATTTTGTTTGTGGTTTATCTATAACTACGGTTCATTCTATAATTGTATGGTGACCTTGATCCTTGATCGTCCATGTGGTTACATGAGAATGAAAGCACCTTATCTGATGTGATCATATAGGACTGGGCCTAGATAGAAATGAATTTCTTATAACATTCATTAAATAAAGAAATTCATTTCATTATACAAGATGTTCATATATGGATTTACCTGAATCCTGAGGGTACTGCGAACTCGTGCATGGCAGGCTATGTCCTTTGATTTACAATGGTGAGGTTGATGTAGTAATCCAGACCAATAACTACATACTTTGGGGGGACATGGTTTGATGTGTAGCTGGGGATGTTTTACATAAACATGGAGTTCACTCCTTCTTGCGCGAAGTAGATGAGTATCTTCTTTAAGGGTTTTTTTGGTACTTGAACGATTATAGCTCTCAAGTATTTCTATTATGAATATAAAGATTAATATTCATAATAGTTATGAATAAATCATTCATTATAGAATCAATAGTACTTAATGTAAAAATAATTAGAGGGGTATAACTGACATTATGACCCGACTTTAATTATGAGATACTTGTGAAGGGCCAATCCGTATGTAATGACTATATCGAAGGATACCGATGAAGTTTAGCTTATATTATTTATCTACGGCAACGATAGTGTAGCTACGGGTTTTTAGTGGAATAAATGAAGTTAATATTTTGAAATACTTAATTAAGGAGTTTAATTAATATTTCGAGATTATTGAAGCTAGGAACTGTAGGTCCAATTGGTCCTCGTGCTAGCTCAATATATTGTAGCAAATGAAATATAATTGGATAGTCCAATTATACTCACATATATAATTATTATTAAAGAGATTAATAATATATTTCGTCACACATGAGATTTTATGTTAAATTTAATATAACGCTTTCATTAAATAAATGATTATGAGATAACATTTAATATGTTAAACGTTTATAATTATTAAATTATATTTTATAATTTAATATATTATTTTGGAAATGAATAAATTTAAAATTTGATTTTAAAACCTTTCATTACTAAGATTAGTAGTTACATTTTTTAATAAGTAACAAATTAATGTCTAGATTATGACATTAAACAAAAATTTTGATTTTACTAAAATACCCTAGGGTGGCCGAATTTTGTGAGGGATAGGAAGAGCTTTTGCTTTGATTTTTTGACAAATAAAAACCCCAAGTATAAAAAGGAAATTGAATTTTCTTTTTTCTATCACACACTTGGAAAAACCCTAGCCACCTTATTGTTTTTTTTTCTCTTAAATGTTGAAAGGAAAAAGGCAAGAAGAAGAAAAGAAAAAAATTCATGTGTGATAATCTCTAAAGTGTTTATAGATTGATTTTGTGAGTCTAGCCCACACAAGTTTTTGTTGGCTGCGAGTTATAACACTGAACTCATTGGAGATCAAATCGAAAACACTTTTCTTATTCTCTACATACACACGGCAGTGAGTAGAAAATCTGCTTAATGCCGCCTCTTATAAATTGTTAGGTTGTATCTTAGCCTATAAAATTTAAGAATAGAAAGGGGTGTTTTGTGGTTGTTGTGAGGCTGTTTTGGTGAAAATATTTGGACCTGAATCACTGCCCTTATACACGCAAAACATTGGTTGATTTTAGATGTGTTGTGTGCGCATATAGTGTGCAAAATCGTCCGAATTTTACCTTATGTTCGGGGGCTATTCCGAAGCTAAAAAATAGTCAAAATAGAAAGAAAACAAATCTCCATTGGCTGGCCAAATTCAACATTCATAAGGGAGATGGCATAAATTTTTCAAGGTCGATCCCGGTGCCTAAATTGCTTCCGCTGCACGTGGGAAAATGGTTCCTACAATTATAAACTTTCAAATTATATTAGAAAGACTTGAGCCCTCTGATCGTTCAAGTATCGAATCAACTCTTAAGGAAGATACTCATTTACTTCTCGCAAGAAGGAAAAAACTCCATATCTATATAAAACGATCCTAGTTACACACCAAACCATGTCCCCAAAGTCCGTAGCTATTGGCCGAGATTTCTACACCAACCTCACCTTTTAAATCAAATGACATGGCCTGCCATGCAGAAGTTAGTAGTATACTCAAGATTCAGATCAATCCATATATGATCATCTACTAGACTGAAATAAATTTCTTTATTTAACGGATATTGTAAGAAATTTATTTATGTCTTGGTCCAGTCCTATAAGATTTCATCATATAAGGTGCATCCATTCTCATGTCACCACATGTACGATCTTGGATCAAAGTCGCCATATATTTATAGAACGGACAACAACTGTAGATTAACCACAAACAAAATACCCGCTTTGTTTGCTCTCTATGGACTATTTTAGATTGCTAACTTCAGGCTTAAATCTTCTTGTGTATGACACTCATAAACTAAGTCTGAAGGCACATAAGTAATCAGAGGAAAACTGGATAATTTACAATATGCGATTTAAATCAAAACAATTGATCAATGAATAATGCATCTTTTACTTTTATATCACATAAATTCCGTTTACATATTACGCGAAGCTCTATGATATTTTTCCCAACACCGTTATTGTAGGCACTGCATTTTTGCATATAAGTCCCAATGATGAGCCTCGTGCGGAGGCACTACCTTTTCAGTTACAGAAGTCGCGGGAAACGGATTTCGGAAGGGAAAAGTCGGAAATCAATACCTCGTTGGATTTAATTCGTTTGCTTAGCCTCGGGTTTTCTCATTGAACCTCTGTTTTAATTGTTAGCCTTGGCCCAAAACCTCCATAAACCCTAAAGATGACACCCTAGACTCTCCTTTCTCACGCATATCCTCTTAACCTCTCCCTCCACTCTCGGCATTCATAAAAAAATACACACAACCATACCAAATAAACCCTATACACTCTCGGCACTTCACAACAAAGCACACAACTCCTTCACGTCTCTCTCTCCCACTCATCACATGTACTCCTCAACCTAGTCACCTCACGCACAAGCTAACCATGCACAAGAAACCTAAACACCTCACGCACACACTAGCCATGCACAAGAAGCCAAAACAAGCCTAGCCACCTCACATCCCACTTTCAAAAAAATCCATTTAATAGTCTCCACCAACAGCCCCTCAATTAAATGACCTTTCCACTAAGTCAAATACAACACATCAACCCTCCACCAAAAAACAAAGCAATTAAATAGCCTCCCCATCAATGCAATCCACCAACAACCTCAACCATCTCCTATAAGAAGCACAAACCCAACCATTTTTCCCCTAGCATTCACGCCTAAATACTCCAAGAATTCCCACATTGCCGAGAACAAGCCCTAAATTCCCCTCCCTTCACGCCACAACCTCACACCTAAAGACTCCCTCACACAGCCCGCAACTTCAACGCACCAGATAGCCCAATCACGCCACAACCTCACGCCCAAAAAACACTCTCACACAGCCCTCAACTTCAACGCACCAAACAGCCCCATCACGCTATAACCTCATGCAAAAAAAATCCCCCTCACACATCCAATGTACTACCTTCAAACAGCCACGTTAACTGCCTTCAAACAGCCACATTAACTACCTTCAAACTACCTTCAACACAGCCCCTTTAACACGCACCAAACACTCCTGAAAACTGCCTCCATATTCACCGAAAATGCCCCTGAAGACTGCCTCCATATTCACCACAAATCACCCCCAGAAACTGCCCAGCAACTACCGAAAAATAACCTCCAAACTGCCCAGTAGTAATATCGAGAGAAAAACCCCCTAAATCGCATAAAAAAACCCGCAAAATAGTCCCAAAAACTGTACTAAAATCTCGTAAAACAGTCCCAAAAACTGCACTAAAAAACCCGCCAAAAACTGTCCAGAAAACTTCCCAGTAAACTGCCCAAATATCGTAAAAATAGTGAGCAAACAGCAGCCCAAAATAGCGAAGCAACGAATGAAAACAATAAACCAGAGGGATGACTTAAGAGGTTAGACCTGAGGGCCCCTTTTTTTTATCTTATTTCCATTATTTATCATTATTTCTTCGCATATATATGATGGATTTATGAATGTTATGGCCATGGGATGAGTGAAATATATGTTATCTATTGTGGTATATCGGATGGAAACCCGGACGTAAATTCCGTAGCCGAATCCGAATGGACGGTAATGCGGTCTGTACTTGGGAAACAATTCCACGTACCACTCGAGAGACACACATATTTCGTTTCATCCGACCTTGTGTTTAAGCATGATTTAGTCGTTTAATATGTTATTTATTTTTCTAAGCATGATTTAATCGTTTAGTATGTTATTTATTTTTTATGCAAGATTTATCTATGTTTCCGCATGTGTTAATATTCATTAGTTGTGTGCTTACCGTTATTCCGACTTATTTTTATGCATGCAAACTTAGATATAGGCTGTATATAAACTTAGATGTAGATTACTTTTGCAAATGTATGTTGCGTAGACTTGGTTAAATTATTGCACAAATCCATTCATTACAAGTGGCATAAGTAAGGGACCATTCCGAACCCAACGATTTGAGGTCTTCCCTTGCGAGGGGTGAGTGCGGCCTTAAATCATTTCCCAGTTCACACTGGAATAGCGTCGCCGATTTCTGTGTCGTACAGTTATCCTCTAGAGGAGACCTACTACTGTTGGCCATCAATTGTAGCTTGGAAACCACCAACAATGAGGTTAGAATACGAATCATTGATTGCGAGAATGATCTTTGCACTTAAACTCGAAATGAAAATATCAAATTCTAATCAGATTCTCAGTTGGTGGTCAACTAGCTCTAGGGAAACTACCAAATGAGAGAGGCTCAAACGGCTTCGTACCTCACTAAAGTAAAGAAACTCAAATCACGGTTTGAAGATTTAAACATCTCACATGTCCCCAAGTCTAAAAATGTTCATGTAAATACCTTTGCCATATTGGGCTTGTGTTGGAATCTCTAAGGTCCCGAGGATCGAATCAATCATAGAAACATAAGTGCGAATACATCAAAGAAGTTTCAGAATACTTACATTGAGCGGTTGAGCGATGCGACGAAGAACAAAACTTCAAGTCCTCATCCAAGGTGCGTTCGGCAGTGAGCTGAATTTGGTCTCCAAAAATTCTGCCATGGATCATCTTCCAAGCTCCAAGCTTTCGTGATGTGATTCCAAGCTCACGGGTGGGTTTCCCTATCACCTTCGCAAGACTCTATTGTGTGCTAGCACTCTTGAGTTTGCCATAAAATCATCACATTTTGCTTCTCCTTGCTCTCGGCAGTGAGCCAAAAACAGAAGGAAAAACAGCCCACTTTGGGCGTGAGAGGGAGAGGAAGAAAGAGAGAGTGAGTTGTGTTGGTTGGTAGCAAAATGTGTATCTAATACACTTTTATGAATTTCCAAATTCATTTTCCAATTCTGCTTTTCCAAAAAGTCAAGGCTTTAATGCCAACCACCTCCATCAATCAATCAAGTGACAAATTGTCACATCACTCAAATTGACATGTGATTTGACGCTTGATGTGACTAATGATTTTACGCTTGATGTGACTTGTGGGCGGCACTCGAATTCGAAATGCGAATGCGATCGCAAACACTCCCGGGCTCGGGTTCACTAATTCCAAATTAATGAATTTTTCGTTGCGACGTAATTAAATAATTATGCCTAGCAAAATTACTATTCACGTCGCTAATGAATTAATTCTAAATTAACTCGTTCGCCCGAATTAAATTATAAATTTAATTCCGCGTCGAAATCCAATTTCGTATAATATATCGAATAAATTATTTTATCGATTAATTCCAAATTATTCGTATTCTCTCTTTAATTAATATTTTATCCCAGATAAAATATCTCCGTAATTAATCCCAGATTAATTTTCTCTCTCATCTAATTAATCCCAGATTAATAATGTGCGAGTCATACATCATCGGTGAATCTTCGGGAAGCGGCCCATGATATCCCCGGATATGTTGGCATTAAATCCGGTCGTCGGACTATCCGAACACGTAAGTACCTAGTACTACATTTGTACCGATTTATAAGACAATGTTGGCTTCTAGCAAAGCGCCATGCCTTCCCAATTCTCCATAAATATCATTACAGGAATATGTGATCTAAATCAGGCGTAGTATACGTAGTATTGCGTATTTCGATCCAGTATCGGATGTCACGTGCTAGGCCTGAGGCTGGAATTGTGTCAGCCCCGTACGAAGTATATATCGGATCTCTGGTAACGAGTCTATATAAACGGATAAACATGACCTAGTCATTTTATCCCGATGACTGCAGTACATTAGAGAACCAGTTCCGTATCCTACGTGACCATCATCTCCAATATGACTGGAGTGATACTTCCGTCTTGACTTCACACCCACACACTACGATTCTCAATATACCCAACAGAGGCGTACACAGAATCTGTTAATGACTTGGATGACCTAAAACCAAAGTATATTGATTGTCGCAAGTATTAGCGGTGCAAGTCTCAGGTTAAGACCAAATACACCTACCCTGATTTCGGACTTCAATAGACACATAGTCATACTACCAATGGAATTCTGAGGGGTCTATCCAGAGCGAAGCTGTTTCCCGTACCATCGGTAAAACACAACCTCCTACTACACTTGCATGAGTATCCTATACCCAAATATATGAGAACTATGACGTTATGCTCTCACAACGCGCACAAGTGTAATACTAGTCTTTTTCGCATTATCGATGTCCAATCTCGATAATACTCAGACTAGGGATATTTAATGATTAATCCTTCATGGATTGATACTATCTCATATTATCTCAATCCGGAAACTAATCATATGGACCTCCTATCATTTATACATCTTGGTGATCTAATCACAAATGATAAGAGAGCAATCTCCTTTGTCACATAGTTAATTTGAACAACAACACCGTGATCTATACACATAGTGACGTTATGGGTCATAAATGTCCAACAATCTCCCACTTGGCCTATAGCCAGTCACTCGAGTGTCCTACACCGAACTATGTACGGTTCGCTCAAATTACTGAGAAAAGACTTTCGTTAGCGGATTTGCATGATTATTATCTGATGCGATTTATACGATCATCCCATCGCCATGATGTATAATCCGAGCGGATTAGATGAATAATCAAAGTATATATCTGGATCGTTGATGAGACCATCAATTTTTTTGCCTGCGCTGTAGCCTAGCTAAGCTGCTAACGAAACTATATCTAATCTAATTAGATTATTATCAATCCAGAAGGCTTCTATTGCTACCTCAGTTGCAGTAATGTTCAACTTTTGTTGTTTATTCGGTAACAGTATCTTGCTTGGAAGATTTCCATCTAACTGTTCCATTATTCAAACTGTATAGTACCGTTCGCGACTTATAGTCATTTTTCATCGGTTAGGAAACTTGCAGCAGTGATCCCAATCACTTCAAGTTCTCCTTCGCCACAGTTTAAGACAGCATCCTTAGTTCCTCTAAGATACTAAAGGATGTTCTTAACATCAATCCAGTGACTATCACTTAGATTCGCCTGTTTGTGACTCCATATGCTCAAAGCGTATGAGACACCAGGTCGCGTACATTTATTTCAATGTATGAGTTCTCGGAGAGTACTAACAACTTTAAATCTATCCTAGAAGATATTTATTCATAGAATAAAGGTTGTCTCCCCAAGAATTCTATGGAGAATTTTTATGAAAGCCAAGCTTTCACCGATTGTATTATGGGAATATCATTTCCAAGAAATGATATATTATCATTATTTAGGACATTTATGTCAGTGCGCTCCCACTAACCTCCTTATATACACGAGAATCATTTTCGTTTTGAATTAAATCATAAACCATTATGATTATATCAAAACGATAATTCCAAGAACTCAATGCTTGCTTCAATCCATCCATGGATCGAATAACCTGCAAACCTTGTTTGCTAGTTATAGTACGACAAAATCGTCGGGATGTCATAAACATCCTCCAAAGGGTTTCCGTTAAGGAAAACGGTTTTGGCATTTAGCTGCCACATTTCTTAAATGAAACATGCAGCATTATCCAAATGGATTTATCGTGGCAACAAGTAAAAGGTTTCATCGTAATCGACCCAATGTTGATAACGATACCTTTTCGCTACAAGCCTAGCTTAGTACGTTGGTATGTTGCCTTCTATGTATGTCTTCCTTGAAGACTTATATAGTACCAATAGGCACAATGCCTTTCGGTACAACAACTAGTATCCAAACATAGTTGGTATACAAGGAATCCATTTCGGATATCATGGCACTTTGCCATAATAGGGAGTCGATACCTTGTATCACTTCCTCATACGTAGTCAGTTCGTATTCCTCAATAAGATTGAAATCTTTATGAGGTGAGATCAGAAACCCATACCCCAGGTTGTTTTCTGACTCTCTCCGACTTACGCGGTTCTTGTGTATTCGAAGATTATTTGTATAGTTTCATCCTTGATGAACTATTTATGTTCCATTAGGAATCGGTCCCTGGAATAGTATTACTCCGATTTTCATCGAGTTTTACTTCCTCCCACTTACCACTACATATAGGTATTCCTCTTAGGAAAAACCGCATGGCGAGCAATAATTACATTGTTCTCTAGTGAGTTGTATAAGTACTATACTTTGGTTTCCCTAGGATAACCTACAATTAGGCACTTATCCGATTTGGGTTCCAGTTTGGTATCATTCAAACTTATGCCTAGCATTCACAAATCCTCAGGAATGAGAAACCCGGTTTTTTTCCTGTTCATATCTAATTTGAAGTCTGTCAAACAGATCTTTATGGAACCTTATTCTAAATAAGTTCTGCACTATTTATGTGTATCCATTGAAGGAAATGGTAGCTCAGAGCGACTCATGATTAACCTTATCATGTCTAACAAAATTCGGTTTATCCGTTCGGACACACCGTCAAATTGACGTGTTCCGGGAGGAGTCCTCATTGAAAGAATACTATACTCTTTCAAGTATTTGTGAAACTTATTGTTTAAGTATTTTCATCATGGTCTGACCGTGATGATTTGATACTTTAGCCGATCTGTTTTTCTACTTCGTGTCGAAACTCTAAAAGTTTCCGATTTGTGTTTCAAAAGAAACACATAACCATAACGCGATGTCACATCCGTAAAGGTCACGAAATATTCATATCCACACCTAGCCTAGCTAGACATGGGCCCACTAACTTCACTATGAATAAGGGCTACCAATTCTTGGGTATTTTGGCTCTCACGGGTTGCTATGTCTTGTGGTTATGGCTCTATTATTGGGAGGCTCCTTCTAGTTTCCCTTACTTGGGTCAGTTGAACTGAGGACGTCTGATTTTTTGAAATCATAATTGTAGTCATGACGCCCATTGGCCTGATAGAAGGCGTTCATTATGTATGATGCATGCGACCGCACATTATTCGGATTGAAGTAGGCCCCACCTGCTTGTATCGGCTTGCAATCCATTATAGCACCATGTATGTTGTCTATGTTTACCTTTAGTGCAACATCAGCATCAGAACTGAGGATTCTCGATTTGTTGAAATCACAATTGTAGTCTTGACGCCCATTGGCCTGATAGAAGGCGTTCATCATGTATGATGTATGCGACCGCACATTGTTCGAATTGAAGCTGGCCCCACCCACTTCTATCGGCTTGCAATCTATTCTAGCGACACGTATGTTGTCTATGATTACCTACAGTGCAGCATCAGAAGTGTCTGTTTTCGGCACGCGCCATTTTTTCCCTATGGCCGAACCCATTGGCGCTTTTGCAACAGGAGCTGTGGTGGGGCCCTATGGCTGTTTCGAGACAGGAGCTATGGTGGGGTGTGGTGCCTGTTTATTACGCAAAATGCCTACTTCGTAAATCGACGTAAAATCGGGTTCAAACAAATTCTGCTCCGATATGGACGACTTCAGGTTTTCATTTGTGGAGCTGGGTTTTTAGCTTGGGCCTCCGTTTTAGGCCTTAGAACCTCTCGGTAATATCAAGCTAATCTGTTTGGGCCTTCGGTGCCTCTTGACCGAGACTACAACCTGACCAAGAAGGGTGTATAAAAGAGGCTCATTGACACAACGAGCAAAAAACACATGGGGGTACCCACCTCCATCAAGCTTCACGTGGCAGTTGAAGAAATATTCACTCGAAAAAAGAAAAAGAAAGTTAAGATAGAGTGAGGCCAATTGTTGATATGAGACTCATAAGTTTTTTTTAGTGGAGCTTAATGACACTGTAAAGATGAGAATTCAGCTTAAAAATGATGCTCCAAATGAAGGTTCATCATATGGTGATTGTCCCACTCGACACTACACTCGGCACAAGGAAAATGTCCCACTCGACACTATATGTGTGACAGTTGTACTAGTGAAGGATCCCAGTTGACACTACCATGAGAAGTTTGGCACCCATTGAAGACCCTCATTCACCTATATCTCATTCACACTACATATATGATCTTGTAGACTGAGAAATTATACCCCCACTGACCTTTGTCAAGTCTTGTAGAATGAGGAATTATATCCTCATTAACCTTTGTCAGGTCTTGTAGAATGAGGAATGAGAACCTTCATGAACCCTCATCTGGTTCTGTCAACCGGGGACATCTCCCATGGACTCATGTCGAGTCAAGTTGTAGACATAGATTACACATGTCATATGAATTATACCTTCCTGGACTCATCAAGTCCAGTCGACCGGGGACACCCCCCATGGACTCATGTCGAGTGAAGTTGTAGACATGGATTACACATGTCGTATGAATTATACCTCTCTGGACTCATCAAGTCCAGTCGACCAGGGACACCCCCCATGGACTCATGTCGAGTCAAGTTTTTAGACATGGATTACACATGTCGTATGACTTATATCTTCCTGGCCTCATCAAGTCCAGTCGACCGGGGACACCCCCCATGGACTCATGTCGAGTCAATTTGTAGACATGGATTACACATGTCGTATGAATTATACCTTTCTGGACTCATCAAGTCTAGTCGACCGGGGACATCCCCTATAGACTCATGTCGAGTTAAGTTGTAGACATGGATTACACATGTCATATGAATTATACCTTCCTGGACTCATCAAGTCTAGTCGACCGGGGACACCCCCCATGGACTCATGTCGAGTCAAGTTGTAGTCATAGATTACACATGTCGTATGAATTATACCTTCCTGGACTCATCAAGTCCAGTCGACCAGGGACATCCACCATAGACTCATGTCGAATCAAGTTGTAGACATGGATTACACATGTCGTATGAATTATACCTTCCTGGACTCATCAAGTCCAGTCGACCAAAGACATCCCTCATGGACTCATGTCGAGTCAAGTTGTAGACATGGGATACACATGTTCTATGACTTATATCTTGACCTTCATCTGGTTCAATCGATTGGATACTTCCCCAATGGCTCCTATAGAGTCAAGCTCATAACTTTACATTCGTTTGATTCAGTCAATAGGCAGCATCAATGCTCGAGTACGCCTACATACTATAGCCTCGTCCCAAGCGACACACGCATCAAGTACTCTCCAAGCCAATGACTCATTGACATAGAGAGTAGGGGACAAACTGTACGGGCCAAATTTAGCCCAAGTACAATTTCGACCTTTTACCTCAGGCCCAAGTTGCCATCACAGATTCATTCTCTCAGGAAGCTCAGATTTAGTGTATATCGGCCCAAGGACTCGAAGGCCCATACCAGTACAGATCCAAGGACCCACTGTACGATAACCTATGTAACACTCAGATACATAAACACCATTTATAACTCAACCATTTTCAATCTTCATGACTGCCCATAATTCTTCTTTATGATGCGACCGTTACCAACACACCAAACGTATGTCAGTTAAACATATTCATGAGTCTCACCTCAAATAACTTATAAAAGGAACTGAAGTCTACAAGGGGAGGGGATTTAACTTCTAGCTCTCCTACTCACAGCTTTGGGACTTTAACAAAGGTCACCATACCTGCTATCTACCACCCTCACGGTACCCTAAGAACCTCAAGGTAGTATCTTACTTTGACCTTCCTCCTACTACTTCCTCAGTTCCTTCACTGACTTGAGTGTCGGAGTGCCCCCGGCACCCACCACACCGGTGGGCAGTACTCCCGCTCACTCTACATCTTTGTTTTGCAGGATCGCCAGTGCCCCTTTCACGAAATCTCAATTGTGGACCTCTGGCGAAAAATAACGTCTACAGTTTAATTAAATGTGAAATTGGATTTTGTAATTTAATTAAATTGGGCCTAATTTTGGAAATTGGACTTTGAATGTTGTTATGGGGCTTATTGGGCCTGGTTGTACTAAGTTAGGTTTAGGCCAAATGGATTGGATCCAATTGGGCCCAAAACCGCTTCCATAAAACCCAAATGCGACTAATTGGACCTTTAAAGTTTTATGGGGTAATTCCCGGATTGGATTTTGGTTATTCGGTTTGACCCGAGTTGACCAAAAGTCCACGCCTTAAGAAATTAATTAAAAGCCCATTGGACTTTAATTAAATTGATGTTGGACGTTAATCATTCTTTGAGACCCATAACGATTAAATTTGGAATTTAAGTCGTAAAAGTTCATTAATAAAGTGTAGTATTTAATTTGGAATTAAATAATGAATTTGTATTAAATACATATTGAATTGGATTTAATTATGTAGTTTAATTTAATTCGAGAATTTGTACTTGAGTACTTATTCTCAAAACGAGTTTGACTCGAGCAAAATCAAATCGTTGTTTGAACATTGGATGATCACTAATTATCAGATTAATTAATTTGATTAGATTGATTGATAACATGCTTGTGTGAATACATGGTTGCGATGCATGAATAATGTATATCATATGGATATTAGATGGGTGGGACAATTTTAGAAATTGTTGTAATAAATTTGATTTATTAATTGGGTCGCTTCGCGAAGATTAACCGATGACGTATGTGTTGGATAATATGACCCATAGCGTCACTATTTGTACAGATCATAGTGTTGTTGTACAAATTAACTATGTGACAAGGAAATTGCACTCTCATCATTTGTGATTAGATCACCTTAGATATATAAATGAAGAGACGTCCATATGATTAGTTCCTGGATTGAGATGATATGAGACAGTATCAGTCCACGAAGGATTAATCATTAAATATCCCTAGTCCTAGTATTATCGAGACTGGACATCGATAATGCAGAATATGCTAGTATTGCACTTGTGCGCGTTGTGAGGGCACAACAGCATGGTTCTCATATATTTGGGTATTGGATACTCATGTAAGTGTGATAGGAGGTTGTGTTTCACCGATGGTACGGGAAACAGCTTCGCTCTGGATAGACCCATCGGAATCCCATTGGTATTATGACTATGTGTCTATGGGAGTCCGACATCAGGGTAGGTGTATTTGGTCTTAACCTGAGACTTACACCGCTAATGCTTACGACAATCAATATACTTTTGTTGAGGTCGTCCAGGGCTGTAACAGGTTCTGTGTACGCCAATGCTGGGTATATTGAGAATCGTAGAGTATTGGGTGTGATGTCAAGACGGAAGTATCACTCCAGTCATAATGGAGATGATGTCACGCAGGATACGGTATTAGTGCTCTTAAGTGCTGGCCGGCCATCGGGATATTATGACAAGGTCATGTATATCCGATTATAGAGACTAGTTACCAGACATCCGATATGTGCTTCGGACGGGGCACACTTATCATGCCCCAGCCCTAGCACGTGACTATCCGATACTGGGCCGATATACACAATACTTAGTAGACTACGCCTGATATAGAACTTAAATATTCTTATATGAATATGACCGGAGAATTGGGTAGACTTCGTGCGTTGCTATAAGCCGATCTTGTCTCGTAAATCGGTAGAACGTAGTACTTGGTACGTACGTGATTCGGATACTCCGACGACCGTATTTACTGCCAACATATCCGGGGATCTCATGGGTCGCTTCCCAATAATCCACCGATGACGTATGACTCGCACTCTTAAATAATCTGGGATTATATAGTAGAGAGAGAAAATTAACCTAGGATTAATTACGGAGATATTTTATCTAGGATAAAATATCGTCTAAAGAGAGATAATGATTAATTTGGAATTAATCGGTAAATTAATATATTCGATATATTAAATGAAATTAGATTTCGACGAGGAATTAAAATTAGATTTTAATTCGGGCGAACGAATTAATTAGAATTAATTCGTTAGCGACATGAATAGTGAATTCGCTAGGCGTAGTCATTTAATTACGACGCGACGGAAAGTTCGCTAATTGAGAATTAGCGAACCCGAGCCCGAGTGTGATTGCGAGCGCATTCGTATTTCGAATTCGAGTGCGGCAACGCAAGTCACATCAAGCGTCAAATCATTCGTCACATCAAGCGTCAAATCAAAAGTCACTTTGAGTGATGTGATTGATTGATGTGATTGAGTTGATTGATTGAAAGACTTACATCACTTTATTAAAGTGACAATGAATAGTTTGTAAGTAGTGTAATAGTGATTGGAGGAAAAGCAATTACTTTTGGTTTTTATTTAATCAATTAGTAATTGTTTTAGTATTTTTTTCTTGGAAAATATATAAAGGCATTTTTGGAAAATGCTTTACCAACTAATACACAATTTTCTTCTCTCTCATTTCTCTCTTCAAAGTCACGCCCAAAGTGAGAAGTACTCACTGGTTTTGGAAGCCAAAATGGCGTGAATAAGGGAAGCAAGAGTTGGGTTTTTGTGGCAAAAACTGCAAGAGTGCTAGCACACTACGAGGACATGCTAAGGTGGTAGGAAGGTTCACCAATGAGTCGAGATTCGTTTGACGCAATCTTGGAGCTCATTTCCTTGGATCAAAATCTGATTTTGTGGGCTGTGAACTGCACAGCAGTGGCGCCAAACCAGTGAGCATTTTGGGCTTTGTTCATCTTCAAATCGTCTCAACGATCGATGTGAGTATTCCGCTACCTCCGTTGATGTGTTCAGACATGTATTTCATTGCTTGTTTGATCTTGGGACCTAGATATAAACTAATAATGGCATCAAGAGCTATAGGTTCAAGCATGAAAAATGTAGGGCTTAAAATTTGGGTGTAATTTGTGTTGAGCATGATTTGAATAAATTGATTGTTTGAGTATGCTTATAACATGTCTAATTGCATTTTGGTTGTTGGACCAATTTGTTGAAAATTGATTTGGAATAATTTCCCCAATATTTTATGCCTTGGCCGAATGTATTATTTATTTTGGGTTCTTGGAATTTTTTGAATTTTGATTCATTAGATGAATTGGAATCATAATGTTTGATGGTAATTTAAGGTCAATTGGATTGTACTTTGAATTGAACATAAAACCCCAAAATCCTCATGTTGGCCGAATAGGTATATGCCCTAATGTCTTGGTAATTTTGATTTTTGAACAATTGGATGTGTTGGAAATCATTTAGGATGTTGATTTAATGTCGATTGTGGGTTCGATTGGATTGAAACCAAATCGGACACAAAATCCTCCTTTGGCCGAGAGCTTTAAAGCATGTAATGGGTTTGATTTTTTCATTTATGTGTTGGACATGTGATGATAATAATGAACATGATTAATTGGACTAATTTGATGTTTTAGAAATATGATTTGGGTGATTAATCATGTAATGCACTTTAGGTAATTAAATTGCGAAATTGGATTTGTGTAATTTAATGAATTAGGCCTTTAAATTGGTTTGGGCTTATAATGTTGTAATTGGGCTGATTTTATCAAGATGAGTTTTAGGCCAAATGGATTAGATCCAATTGGGCCCAAAACCACTACCATAAAGCCCAAATGCAACTATAAACCTTTAAAGTTTAATGGGGCCTAAATTGATTTCTAGGCTTATGGGGTACTCCTTGATTGGGCTTTGGTTGCCGAAGCCCACGCCTTATAGAAATTAATTAAAGCCCATTAGACTTGAATTGAATTGATGTTGGACGTTAATCGGGTTTTGAGCTCGTAACGATTAAATTTGGAATTTAAGTCGAAAAGGTTTATTAAATAAAGTGTAATATTTAATTTGGAATTGAATAGTGAATTAGTATTAAATACATGTTAAATTGGATTTAATGATGTAGTTTAATTTAATTCAAGAATTCGTACTTTGAGTACTTATTCGCAAAACGAGTTTGACTCGACCAAAATCAAATCGTTGTTTGAACATTGGATGATCACATAATTATCAGATTAATTAATTTGATTAGATTGATTGATAACATGCTTTTGTGTGAATACGTGGTTGTGATGAATGAATAATGTATATCGGATGGATATTAGTCGGGTGGGGCAATTTTGGAAATTGTTGTAATAAATTTGATTTATTAAATTGGACCTGCGTGTCCAGCCTTATCACCCTATTCTCTTTGTATTCTCTTCTCACATATTCCCCTCAATGTAAATGAGGTTTCTTTAGAAGTGTAGTGTAACGGGTAGAAGTAATACAAGTGCTAGCTTGAGTGAGAAAGGGAGAGATTTGATCTAGGATCAATATGTTAAGTATCCATCCGCATATCATTATTATTTTATTTCATATGCGCTTTAATATGTATTTAGAATGCATGTTTAAGGGTGTATGATGATGAGACCTAAACAAAGATAATTAAATTGGTAGCCAATTTGCACGCGAAAAGCCCTCATCAAATATCAAGCGTCTTTTCCTTCCATTGAGTGATTCTTACTCAAGATCCTATATTGGCATGGGTTGTTGGCCAAAGTCAAGCCCTTGTCCGTCGAAGATGTGTTGAATCACGAGGCTTTGTTCCATATTGGTGTCTTGTCCAAGTTGTGGTTTGTTGGCCAAAGTCAAGACCACTTCTTGTCCAAGACATTGATTACGAAGCTTCCATGGTCAATGGGTCCACGCTTGACTAGGATCACTAGGTTTGTTGTGCCAAAGCCAAGGCCTAGTTGATTCAGAGGAAAAAGGTTAGGGTATATATTCGATATATAGGCATATATAAGATATATGTTTCGGACTTGGATGTCCACCTACTGGATCTAGGAATTGGATTGGTTCCAATTGATCTTAGAGATCTACCTAGTTAATTATCATACAATTTGTTGGCCAAAGTCAAGATTGTGTGATATTTAACGGGATCCTAGCCCACTAGGAAACACGGTTTCCCGAGTACTCGACAGAGGGTTAGAGGCTCGACGAAAAAATAGTGGGAGGCAAGAACTGAATTTGCAATATTCGTTCAACTACTCGCCATACGCGCTCAACAAATATCACTCGTCATATATTAAAAGTATTAGTTGGACTAATATTTAATGTTGTTTTAATAAACAGTTGGACTGTATTATAGTTGATTATATATAATTGGATTATATTAATCAATATATTTGAATTAATTAATTTCAGTTTACAGTTGATTTTATAATTGGATTATAGTAATCAATGTAATTGAGGTTAATAATTTGGATTATATTTGATTTATATAGTTTGACTATTATAATCATTATAATATATAGTACCACTAATAATTGATTAAATAGTTGGACTATTGAAATCAAGAAAAGTTGGATATTTAAAATATAATCTTGATTAAATATTTTAAATGATTTAATTTTCAAATTGGGAATAAATAATAGGTTACTTTATTTGATAAAATAACTTATTATACCTTAAGCCCAAAATTAAGCAAAATAAGTAGAGCATAAATCTTTGGAAGATTTATGTGATGATGACTTTAGTGCTTAATTTAATATACTTGTCATAATCTAATTTTAGATTTAAGAAGTATTAAAATTGCAATTATAATTCTTGGAGAATTAATTGACTATTCTAGAGGAAATAAAGTCAAAGTTTGCAATTGGGCATGTAGCACGAGGTGCACATCGTTTCGATATTCTAAAAACCCAAGGCTTGGCCTAAGGATCCTGAAATATTGAAAAGGATAATTGACATATCCCAAAGTGACTACCATTTGGATATGGCAGACACGAAGGAATTAAAGAAAGGGCAAGGCTCTGACTTAAAAATGTTTGTCAAAGTCATGTTCACTACTAGTATTGAAATTAGATTTTAAATACTTAGTGTGGTACATAAAATATATATATTGATTTCAGGATCTTCTTTGAGCAGGATACTGACTTCAAGCTGAGATTGCTCTGCGAATCGGAAACGGGATGAAAGTCGCTGTTTCGACCGTAGATACCTAAGTTTAGGAACTACCCTTCGGGTGTGTACTTAAATTAGGAACTGTTATAATGTAACTAGTTTGACTAGAGACATTATCTCTATATCAGTGTTTAATCCATTGTGGATAAACCTTTATATTCTAGAACACTAAGTGTTTCATTATATAAAGATGATACTGAGATAAACACATTAGATGTGAATACCATAATTTATATTTTGAATATAATTAAAATCTCAAAACATATAAAATGACAATAAATAGCTCAAATTGATTTGATCAAGTAGAGACTTATTTGTGGCAATGGTCTAGGACAGAATTAAACAAGACTCGTATATCCGCACTTTTGAAGAGTGGGTACTAGGACTAATTTCACTATTCAAATAAAGTCTACGAATCTAGTTTGTTAGGTAAGTACCTAAAACACTATTTACTTGGTAATAGTGTAAGTGTCACCGATCTGTTAGCCCTATTCATGGTGAAGTTAGTGGGCCCATATCTAGCTAGGCTAGATGTGAACATGAATATTTCGTGACCTTAAAGGATGTGGCATCACGTTATGGTTATGTTTTCTTTTGAAGAACACAGATCGGAAACTATTAGAGTTTCGACACGAAGTAGATAAACAGATCGACTATAGTATTATGCCGTCACGGTAAGACCGTAATGGAAAATACTTAAGCAGTAAGTTTCAAATATACATGAAAGAGTATGGTATTCTTTCAGATGAGGACTCCTCCCGAGACACGTCAGTTAGACGTGTGTGTCCAAACTAAAAACTGAATTTTGTTGGACATGATAAGGTTTATCACGAGTCGCTCTGAGCTATCATTTCCAACAGGATATGTATTTATAGTGCAAAAATTATTTAGAATAAGGTTCCATATAAATCTGTTTGACAGATATCATATAGGATATGAACAGGAAAGAAACAGGGTTTCTCATTCCTAATAATTTGGGTATGCCAGGCATAAAGTTTGGATGATACCAAACTAAGGACCCAAATTGGATAAGTGCCATATATAGGTTATCCTAAGGGAAACCATAAGTATAGTACTTATAAATCTCACAAGAGAACAATGTGATTGTTGCTCACCATGCGGTTTTCCTAGAGGAATACCGATATGCAGTGGTAAGTGGGAGGACAGTAAACACGATGAAAATTGGGGTAATACTGTTCAAGGCACGAAGTCGTAATGGAACATAATAGTTCATCAAGGATGAAACTATACCATTAATCTTCGAATACACAAGAACCGCGTAGATCGGAGAGAATCAGAAAACAACTGGGGTATGGGTTTTTGATGTAACCCCTTAAAGATGTAAATCTTTTTGAGGTATACCAACCGACTACGTTTTGAGGAAGTGATACAAGGTATCGACTCCCTATCATGGAAAAATTCCATGAGTCCGAAATGGATACCATGTAACAACTATGTTTGGATACTAGTTGTTGTACCGCAAGGCATTGTGCCTATTGGTACATTAAACGTCTTCAAGGAAGACATACATGGATGGCAACATACCAACGTACTAAGCTAGGTTTGTGACAGAAATGTATCGTTATTAACATTATGTTAATAACGGTTCAACCTTTTACCTATTGCCATAGTAAATCCATTTTGATGATGCTTGTTGATACTGCATATTTCATTTATGAAATGTGTCAGTTAAAGATCAAAATCGGTTTCCTGAAAAGGAAACCTTTTAGCGGATGTTTTCAACATCCTAACGATTTTGTATAACCGACAAACAAGGTTTGCGGGTTATTCGATCCATGTTTGGATTGAAGCAAGCATAAGGTTCTTGGAACTGACGTTTTGAAATAATCATAATGGTTTATGATTTGACTCAAAACGAAGTAATTCTTGTGTATATGAGGAGGTTAGTGGGAGCGCACTGACAGTGAAATTCCCATAAAAATAATTGTGAAAGCTTGGCTTTCATAGAAATTCTCCGTAGAATTCTGGGGAGTAACAACCTTTATTCAAGGAATAAAGATCTACTGGGATAGATTTGGAGTTGTTAACACTCTATGAGAAATTGTGCATTTAAAATGTACTTGATATGGTGTCTCATACGCTTTGAGCATATGGAGTCACAATCAAGACAATCCAAGTGATAGTCACTGGATTGAAGTTAAGGACATCTATTAGTATCTTAGAGAACTAAAGATGCTGTCTAAAACTATGGAGAAGGAGAACCTGAAGTGACTGGGATCACTGCCGCAAGTTTCCAAACAGTTAAATACCGCGGTACTATAAAGTTTGAATAATGGGACAATGAGCTGGATATCTTCCGAGCAAGATACTGTTGCCGAATAAACAACAAATGCGGATTATTGATGCGGCTGAGGCATCAATAGAAGCCATTTGGGTCGAAAATAAATCTAATTAGATTAGATATAATTCTGTTAGGCTGAGCTGGCGTCAGCACAGTCTAAAGAATTAAAGGTCTCATCGACGATCCAGATATATACTTCTATATTCATCTGATTCGTTCGGATCATACATCGTGGCGATGTGGTGATCGTATAAATCGCGTTAGACGATAATCATGCAAATCTGCTGACGAAAACCTTCTCAGCAATTTGAGCGAACCGTACATAGTTCGGGTGTACGACACTTGAGTGACTGGCTATGTGCCAAGTGGGAGATTGTTGGATAATATGACCCATAGCGTCACTATTTGTACAGATCATAGTGTTGTTGTACAAATTTACTATGTGACAAGGAAATTGCACTCTCATCATTTGTGATTAGATCACCTTAGATATATAAATGAAGAGAGGTCCATATGATTAGTTCCTGGATTGAGATGATATGAGACAGTATCAGTCCACGAAGGATTAATCATTAACTATCCCTAGTCGTAGTATTATCGAGACTGGACATCGATATTGCGGAATATGCTAGTATTGCACTTGTGCGCGTTGTGAGGGCACAACATCATAGTTCTCATATATTTGGGTATTGGATACTCATGCAAATGCGATAGGAGGTTGTGTTTCACCGATGGTACGGGAAACAGCTTCGCTCTGGATAGACCCCTCGGAATCCCATTGGTATTATGACTATGTGTCTATGGGAGTCCGACATCAGGGTACGTGTATTTGGTCTAACCTGAGACTTACACCGCTAATGCTTACGACAATCAATATACTTTGTTGAGGTCGTCCAGGGCTTGTTATGTGTAACAGGTTCTGTGTACGACAATGCTGGGTATATTGAGAATCGTAGAGTATTGGGTGTGATGTCAAGACGGAAGTATCACTCCAGTCATAGTGGAGATGATGTCACGCAGGATACGGTATTAGTGCTCTTAATGTTGGAGTTTAATCAAGTCCACAAGATCACAAACAATGCATAAAAATCACATATGAACACATCAAAGGAGGTGGCGGAATCAACTCACATTGAATTTCGGTTTTGATGTTTGAAGAACAAGGTGCGATTTTTGAGCTCCCTCCAAGCTCGGCAATGGCTTCCTTTGACAGTGGACTGCTCGGTTTTGGGCGTGTAGATCTCCAACCATTTCGGCCATTGAAGACCACCATTGAAGCTCCAAGCTTCAAGCTTCCTGCTCAAGAAGATGCTTCCCTATCACTAAGTATGCAAGGTGTGCTAGCACTGATTTTTGCCACAAAAATCATTATCTTGCTTCTCCATTTTCGGCAGAAAAAACAGAACAAGAAGGAGAGAAAAACGGTCCAAGACCGAGAGAGAAGATAGAAGGTTTTTTGGCTCCATTTTGGTGAAACGTGATGAAGACCAAAAGAAATGAAGTCACGAATGGTTAAAAGAATGCCAAAAACCGTGAACCACACAAAGTCCAAGAGAGAGAGAAGAATGATTTTTATATACATATATCTTTATTCCATTTACCAAGTAAATGAATAAAATTATATACACAAGTCCTATCAACTTTCAAACAATCACCTTTCTATATCACATCATGTCACTTTAATAAAGTGACAATGTCATGTCACAATCACATCACTCAAAGTGACAAGTGATTTGACAATTGATGCGACTAGCGATTTGACGCTTGATGTGACTTGCGTGCCGCGCTCGAATTCGAAATGCGAATGCGCTCGCAATCACTCTCGGGCTCGGGTTCGCTAATTCCAAATTAACGAATTTTCCGTCGCGTCGTAATTAAATGATTACGCCTAGCGAAATCACTATTCACGTCGCTAACGAATTAATTCTAAATTAATTCGTTCGCGCCCGAATTAAAATCTAATTTTAATTCCGCGTCAAAATCCAATTTCTAATAATATATCGAATATATTATTTTATCGATTAATTCCAAATTAATCGTTCTCTCTCTTTTAATAATATTTTATCCCAGATAAAATATCTCCGCAATTAATCCCAGATTAATTTTCTCTCTCATCGAATTAATCCCAGATTAATTCTATCTCTCTCTTCTAATTAATCCCAGATTAATCAAAGTGCGAGTCATACGTCATCGGTGAATCTTCAGGAAGCGACCCATGAGATCTCCGGATATGTTGGCAGTAAATACGATCGTCGGACTGTCCGAACACGTAAGTACCTCGTACTACGTTTATATCGATTTACAAGACAAGGTTGGCTTCTAGCAAAGCGCCATGCCTACCCAATTCTCCAGAAATATTCTTACAGGAATATATAGATCTGTATCAAGCGTAGTATACCGTAGTATTGTGTATATTGGCCCAGTATCGGATAATCACGTGCTAGGGCTGGGGGTGGATAAGTGTCTCCCCCGTCCGAAACACATATCGGATGTCTGGTAACATAGTCTCTATAATCGGATATACATGACCTGGTCACAATATCCCGATTGGTTGCGCAACACTCAAGAGCACTAGTACCGTATCCTGCGTGACATCATCTCCAAATGACTGAAGTGACACTTCCATCTTGACATCACACCCAATACACTACGACTCTCTGATAAACCCAGAAGTGGTGTACACAGAACCGGTCAAAGTCCCCTACCACCAAGACCAAAGTCTATCGATTATCGTAAGTATTAGCGATGTAAGTCTCAGGTTAAGACTATACACACCTACCTTGATTTCGGCCTCCCATAGACACATAGTCATAATACCAATGGGATTCCGAGGGGTCTATCCAGAGCGAAGCTGTTTCCCGTACCATCGGTGAAACACGACCTCCTATCGCACTTGCATAAGTATCCAATACTTATATATATGAGAACTATGCCGTTGTGCCCTCACAACGCGCACAAGTGCAATACTAGCCTATTCCGCATTATCGATGTCCAGTCTCGATAATACTACGGCTAGGGATATTTAATGATTAAACCTTCGGGGACTGATACTGTCTCATATCATTCTCAGTCCAGGTACTAATCATAGGGACCTCTCTTCATTTATATATCTATGGTGATCTAATCACAAATGATGAGAGTGCAATTTCCTTGTCACATAGTTAATTTGCTACAACAACACAATGATCTGTGCAAATAGTGACGCTATGGGTCATTTTGTCCAACAATCTCCCACTTGGCACATAGCCAGTCACTCAAGTGTCCCACACCTGAACTATGTACGGTTCGCTCAAATTGCTGAGGAAAGGTTTTCGTCAGCGGATTTGCTTAATTATCGTCTGACGCGATTTACACGATCATCACATCGCCACGATGTATGATCCGAACGAATCAGATGATATAGAAGTATATATCTGGATCGTCGATGAGACCTTTAATTCTTTAGCCTGTGCTGACGCCTAGCTCAGCTGCTAACAGAACTATATCTAATCTAATTAGATTTATTATCGATCCAAATGGCTTCTATTGCTGCCTCAGCTGCAGCAATAATCCGCATTTGTTGTTATTCGGCAACAGTTATCTTGCTCGGAAGATTTCCAGCTCACTGTCCCAGTGTTCAAACTTTATAGTACCGCAGTATTTACCGGTTTGGAAACTTGCAGCAGTGATCCCAGTCACTTCAAGTTCTCCATCTCCATAGTTTAAGACAATCATCTTTAGTTCTCTCAGATACTAACAGATGTTCTTTTATCTTCAATCCTGTGACTATCACTTGGATTGACCCGATTGTGACTCCATATGCTCAAAGCGTATGAGACACCAATACAAGTACATTTTAAATGTACAATTTCTCAGAGAGTGTTACAACTCCAAATCTAGCCCAGTAGATCTTTATTCCTTGAATAAAGGTTGTTACTCCCCAGAATTCTACGGAGAATTTCTTATGAAAGCCAAGCTTTCACCGATTGTTTTATGGGAATTTCATTGTCAGTGCCCTCTCCCACTAACCTCCTTATATACACAAGAATTATTTCGTTTTGAGTCAAATCACAAACCATTATGATTATTTCAAAACGTCAGTTCCAAGAACCCTATGCTTGCTTCAATCCAAACATGGATTGAATAATCCGCAAACCTTGTTTGTCGGTTATACAAAATCGTCAGGATGTTGAAAGCATCCTCCAAAAGGTTTCCTTTTCAGGAAAGCGATTTTGATCTGCAACTGACATATTTCATAAATGAAATATACAGTTATCAACAAGCATCTTCAAAATGGATTTACCATGGCAACAGGTAAAAGGTTGAACCGTTATTAACATAATGTTGATAACGATACCTTTCCGTCAAAAGCCCTGCTTTGTACGTTGGTATGTTGCCTTCCATGTATGTCTTCCTTGAAGACGTTTAATGTACCATAGGCACAATGCCTCGTGGTACAACAACTAGTATCCAAAATAGTTGTTAAACATGGAATCCATTCCAGACTCATGGCACTTTGCCATAATAGGGAGTCGATACCTTGTATCACTACCTCATACGTAATCAGTTGGTGTACCTTAAAAGATTAACATCTTTATGAGGTGAGATCAGAAACCCATACCCCAGGTTGTTTTCTGACTCTCTCTGATCTACGCGATTTCTTGTGTATTTGAAGATTAATGGTATAGATTCATCATAGATGAACTATTTGTGTTCCATTACGGACCTTGTGCCTAGAACAGTATTACTTCGATTTTCATCGAGTATCACTATCCTCCCACTGACCACTGCATATCGGTATTCCTCTCAGGAAAACCGCATGGTGAGCAACAATCACATTGTTCTCATGTGAGATTTATAAGTACTATACTTATGGTTTCCTTTAGGATAACCTATATTGGCACTTATCCAATTTGGGTCTTAGTTGGTATCATCCAAACGTTATGCCTGGCATACCCAAATTATCAGGAATGAGAAACCTCGTTTCTTTCCTGTTCATATCCTATATGATATCTGTCAAACAGATTTACATGGAACCTTATTCTAAATAAGTTTTGCACTGTTAATACATATCCTGTTGAAGGAAACAGTAGCTCAGAGCGACTCGCGAAAAACCTAATCATGTCCAACAAAACTTGGTTTTTAGTTCTGACACACCGTCAATTGACGTGTCTCGGGAGGAGTCCTCATATGAAAGAATACCGTACTCTTTCATGTACGTATGAAACTTACTGCTTAAGTATTTACCAATACGGTCTTACCGTAGCGGCATAATACTACAGCCGATCTGTTTGTATACTTCGTGTCGAAACTCAAAGTTTCGTATTTGTGTTCTTCAAAAGAAACACATAACCATAACGTGATGCCACATCCGTTAAGGTCACGAAATATTCATGTTCACATCTAGCCAAGCTAGATATGGGCCCACTTACTTCACCATGAATAGGGCTTACAGATCGGTGGCCTTTTCACTATTACCCAGTAAATAGTATTTTAGGTACTTTACCTAGTAAACTAGATTCGTAGACCTTATTTGAATAGTCAAATCAGTCCTAGTACCCACTCTTCAAAAGTGTGGATATACGAGTCTTGTTTAATTGTGTCCCAGACAACAATGCCACAAATAAGTCTCTATTGATCAAATCAATATGAGCTAATTTATTTGTCATTTTATATGTTTGAGATTTTATTTATATTCAAAATATAAATTCTGTTATTCACATCTAATGTGTTTATCTCGGTATCATATATATTTTATGTACCACACTAAGTATTTAAAATTTAATTTCAATACTAGTAGTGAACATAACTTAGACAAATATATTTAAAGTCAGAGCATCCCCCTTTCTTTAATTCCTTCGTGTCTTCCATATCCAAATGGTAGTCACTTCGGGATATGTCAATTATCCTTTCGAATATTTCACAAACCTTTGGCCAAGCCTTGGGTTTTGGAATATTGAAACGATGTGCACCTTGTGCTACATGCCCAATTGCAAACTTTGACTTTTCTCCACTAGAATAGTCAATTAATTCTCCAAGAATTATTAATTGCAATTTTAATACTTTTAAATCTAAAGATAGATTTATTATAAGTATATTAATTAAGCATTAAAGTCATCATCACATAAATCTTCCAAAGATTTTATGCTCTACTTATATTGCTTAATTTTGGGCTTAAGGTATAATAAGTTATTTTATCAAATAAAGTAACCTATTATTTATTCCCAATTTGAAAATTAAATCATTTAAAATATTTTAATCCTAGATTATATTTTAAATATCCAACTTTTCAATTTCTTATCTTGATTACAATAGTCCAACTATTTAATCAACGATTAGTGGTACTATTTATTATAATGATTATAATAGTCCAACTATATAATCAAATATAATCCAAATTAATTAACCTCGATTACATTGATTACTATAATCCAATTATAAAATCAACTGTAAACTGAAATTAATTAATTCAAATATATTGATTAATATAATCCAATTATATATAATCAAGTATAATACAGTCCAACTGTTTATTAAAAACAACAATTTAAATATTAGTCCAACTAACATTTAATCTAATGACGAAATAAAATAAAATGAGCGTGTTTAGCGAGTATTCGAACGAATGTTGCAAATTCAATACTTGCCTCCCACTATTTTTCGTCGAGCCTCTAACCCTCTGTGGAGTACTCGGGAAACCGTGTTTCCTAGTGGGCTAGGATCCTATTAAATAACACACAACCCTGACTTTGGCCAAAAAAGCTGTATGCTATTTAACTAGGTAGATCTCACAGATCAATTGGATCTCATCCAATTCCTAGATCCGGTTAGGTGGACATCCAAGTCCGAACATATATATAATGTCAATGTATCCAATACATTTTCCTAACCCTATCCTCTGAATCATCTAGGCCTTGGCTTTGGCCAAAAACAAACCTAATGATTCCAGTTAAGCTGGACCCATTGACGAGGAAAGTTTTGTAATCAATGTCATTGGACAAAAAGTGACCTGACTTTGGCCAATAAAAATCACGATTTGGACAAGACACCGATATGCAACAAAACTCTCATGATTCAAGTACATCCTTGATTGACAAAGGTCTTGACTTTGGTCAATAAAAACCAATGCCAACTTCGGATCTTGAACAAGAATCATTCAATGGAAGGATATTTGCTTAATATAAAACGAGGGTTTTTTCGCGTGCAAATTGGCTACCAATTTAATTATCTTTGTTAAGGTCTCATCATCATACACCCTTAAGCATGCATTCTAAACACATAATAAAGCGAGTATGAAATAAAATAATAATGATATGCGGATGGATATTTTACATTGATCCTAGATCAAATCTCACTTTCTCTCTCCCGCTAGCACTTGTATTACTTCTACCCGTTACACTACACTTCTAAAGAAACCTCTTTTACATGGAGGGGAATAGGTGAGAAGAGAATACAAAAAATAGGAGATAAGGCTGGACACGCAGGTCCAATTTAATAAATCAAATTTATTACAATTTCCAAAATCGCCCAACCCGACTAATATCCATCCGATATACATTATTCAAACATCACAACCATGTATTCATACAAGCATGTTATCAATCAATCAATCAAATTAATTAATCTTGATTATTAGTGATCATCCAATGTTCAAACAAAGATTTGATTTTGTTCGAGTCAAACTCGTATTGCAAACACGTACTCAAAGTACAATTTCTACGAATTAAATTAAATAACATAATTAAATCCAATTTAATACGTATTTAATTCTAATTCATTATTTAATTCCAAATTAAATATTACACTTTTATTAACGAACCTTTACGACTTAAATTCCAAATTTAATCGCAACGGGTCTCAAAGCCCGATTAACATCTAATGTTTTATTTAATTAAAGTCCAATGGGCTTTAATTAATTTCTACAGGCGTGGACTTTTGGTCAACTCGGGTCAAACCGAACAACCAAAATCCAATCCGGGAGTTACCCCATAAGCCTTTAAATTAATTTTGGCCCATTAGGCCCAATTAAATAATTAAGGTCCATTAAGTCATAATTGGACCTTTTGGATTCGGTTTTGGGCCTAATTGGATCCAACCAATTTTGCCTAAACCCAACTTTGTTACAACAAAGCCCAAAAGCCCAATTACAACCTAACAAGCCCAATTTCCAAAATCAAGCCCAAATTAATTAACTTATAAAATTCCAAATTTCACAATTAATTAACCTAAGTGTAATACACAATCAATTACCCAATTAACATTTCTAAAATATCAATTAGCCTAATTAATCATGCACTTTAACAACCAAATAGTGTCCAACACAATTCAATTAAAATCAAACCCAATTAACATGCTTTCAAGTCTCGGCAATTAGGGGTTTTTCAATTCGATTCGGTTTCAATCCAATTGAGTCCACAATCATAATTTCCCAAATCAATACAATTCATCCAATGAATTAAAACAACAAAATCACAAAGAATTTCATGTTCTTTAAAATCGGCCAAGCCACTTTAAAAGGGAAAATGTTCAAATCAAAATTCAATCCAATTGAACTTCAAAACAACATTAACCAATTGTTTTAAGTCATCCAATGATCAAACAAAACAAAATTACCAAGACATTAGGTTCTTCCAATTTTCGGCCAAGCCTCCAATTTGGGGAAAATTGAATCCAATCCAATTTCATGAAATTGATCACACACAATCTCAATTAAACATGTTCTAAGCATACTTAAACATCCAATTCAATTAAAACATGCTTAAACACATTTTGCCCAATTTCAAGTTTCAAATTCAACCTAAGAATTGGGGAAAATTGATCTAATCCAATTTTCTTGAAATTGATCATGCACAACTTCAATTCAACCTCATTCAAGCATAATGCATCAAACAATTCAACCAAATCATGCCTAAATCGAGTTTACCCAAATTAAAGTTTTGACCAAAATTTGCAAATTGGGGAAAATCAATCCAATGATTTTTTTGTCAAATTGATTACATATATCTCAAATTAGATCATATATAAGCATTCTTACACAATCAATTTGTCAGAATCAAGCCAAAATCAAAAAGGCCCAAATTTGCCAAGAACCCTAATTTCGGATTTCATGCATCAATGGCTCTAGATACCAATGTTGGAGTTTAATCAAGTCCACAAGATCACAAACAATGCATAAAAATCACATATGAACACATCAAAGGAGGTGGCGGAATCAACTCACATTGAATTTCGGTTTTTGATGTTTGAAGAACAAGGTGCGATTTTTGAGCTCCCTCCAAGCTCGGCAATGGCTTCCTTTGACAGTGGACTGCTCGGTTTTGGGGTGTAGATCTCCACCATTTTCGGCCATTGAAGACCACCATTGAAGCTCAAGCTTCAAGCTTCCTTGCTCAAGAAGATGCTTCCCTATCACCTAAGTATGCTCAAGGTGTGCTAGCACTTGATTTTTGCCACAAAAATCATTATCTTGCTTCTCCATTTTCGGCAGAAAACAGAACAAGAAGGAGAAGAAAAACGGTCCAAGACCGAGAGAGAAGATAGAAGGTTTTTTGGCTCCATTTTTGTGTGAAACCGTGAAGACCAAAAGAAATGAGTCACGTGAATGGTTAAAAGAATTGCCAAAACCGTGAACCACACAAAGTCCAAGAGAGAGAGAGAATGATTTTTATATACATATATCTTTATTCCATTTACCAAGTAAATGAATAAAATATATATATACACAAGTCCTATCAACTTTCAAACAATCACCTTTCTATATTCACATCATGTCACTTTAATAAAGTGACAACATGTCATGTCACATCACATCACTCAAAGTGACAAGTGATTTGACAATTGATGCGACTAGCGATTTGACGCTTGATGTGACTTGCGTGCCGCGCTCGAATTCGAAATGCGAATGCGCTCGCAATCACTCTCGGGCTCGGGTTCGCTAATTCCAAATTAACGAATTTTCCGTCGCGTCGTAATTAAATGATTACGCCTAGCGAAATCACTATTCACGTCGCTAACGAATTAATTCTAAATTAATTCGTTCGCCCGAATTAAAATCTAATTTTAATTCCGCGTCAAAATCCAATTTCTAATAATATATCGAATATATTATTTTATCGATTAATTCCAAATTAATCGTTCTCTCTCTTTTAATAATATTTTATCCCAGATAAAATATCTCCGCAATTAATCCCAGATTAATTTTCTCTCTCATCGAATTAATCCCAGATTAATTCTATCTCTCTCTTCTAATTAATCCCAGATTAATCAAAGTGCGAGTCATACGTCATCGGTGAATCTTCAGGAAGCGACCCATGAGATCTCCGGATATGTTGGCAGTAAATACGATCGTCGGACTGTCCGAACACGTAAGTACCTCGTACTACGTTTATATCGATTTACAAGACAAGGTTGGCTTCTAGCAAAGCGCCATGCCTACCCAATTCTCCAGAAATATTCTTACAGGAATATATATCTGTATCAAGCGTAGTATACCGTAGTATTGTGTATATTGGCCCAGTATCGGATAATCACGTGCTAGGGCTGGGGGTGGATAAGTGTCTGCCCCGTCCGAAACACATATCGGATGTCTGGTAACATAGTCTCTATAATCGGATATACATGACCTGGTCACAATATCCCGATTGGTTGCGCAACACTCAAGAGCACTAGTACCGTATCCTGCGTGACATCATCTCCAAATGACTGAAGTGACACTTCCATCTTGACATCACACCCAATACACTACGACTCTCTGATAAACCCAGAAGTGGTGTACACAGAACCGGTAAAGTCCCCTACCACCAAGACCAAAGTCTATCGATTATCGTAAGTATTAGCGATGTAAGTCTCAGGTTAAGACTATACACACCTACCTTGATTTCGGCCTCCCATAGACACATAGTCATAATACCAATGGGATTCCGAGGGGTCTATCCAGAGCGAAGCTGTTTCCCGTACCATCGTGTGAAACACGACCTCCTATCGCACTTGCATAAGTATCCAATACTTATATATATGAGAACTATGCCGTTGTGCCCTCACAAACGCGCACAAGTGCAATACTAGCCTATTCCGCATTATCGATGTCCAGTCTCGATAATACTACGGCTAGGGATATTTAATGATTAAACCTTCGGGGACTGATACTGTCTCATATCATTCTCAGTCCAGGTACTAATCATAGGGACCTCTCTTCATTTATATATCTATGGTGATCTAATCACAAATGATGAGAGTGCAATTTCCTTGTCACATAGTTAATTTGCTACAACAACACAATGATTTGTGCAAATAGTGACGCTATGGGTCATTTTGTCCAACACTAAGTGCCGGCCGGCCATCGGGATATTATGACCAATGTCATGTGTATATCCGATTATAGAATATCCGGGGATCTCATGGTCGCTTCCCAATTATCCACCGATGACGTATGACTCGCACTCTTAAATAATCTGGATTATATAGTAGAGAGAGAAAAATTAATCTAGGATTAATTACGGAGACTTTGATTCTAGGATAAACTATGTCTAGAGAGAGATCTGATTAATTTGGAAATTAATCGGTATTAATATATTCGATATATTATGAAATTAGATTTGACGCGGAATTAAAATTAGATTTTAATTCGGCGCGAACGAATTAATTTAGAATTAATTCGTTAGCGACCTTGATAGTGAATTCGCTAGGCGTAATTCATTACTTACGACGTGACGAAAAAGTTCGCAATTGAGAATTAGCGAACCCGAGCCCGAGCCCGAGTGTGATTGCCGAGCGCATTCTTATGTCGAATTCGAGTGCGGCAAAGGCAAGTCACATCGAGCATCAAATCATTCGTCAAAATCAAAAGTCACTTTGAGTGATGTGATTGATTGATGGATTAGTTGATTGATTGAAAGACTTACTCACTTTATTAAAGTGACAATGAATAGTTGATGTAAGTAGGTGTAATAGTGATTGGAGGGACAAAGCATTTCTTTTGGTTTTTTAAATCAATTCGTAATTGTTTTTAGTATTTTTTTCTTGAAAATATATAAAGGCAATTTTTGGAAAATGCTTACCAACTAATACGCAATTTTCCTTCTCTCTCATTTCTCTCTTCAAAGTCACGCCCAAAGTGAGAAGTACTCACTGGTTTTGGAAGCCAAAATGGCGTGAATAAGGGAAGCAAGAGTTGGGTTTTTGGGGCAAAACCAAAAGTGCTAGCAAACTACGAGACATGCTAAGGTGGTAGGGAGGTTCACCATGAGTCGGGATTCGTTTGACGCAATCTTGGAGCTCATTTCCTTGGATCAAAATCTGATTTTGTGGGCTGTGAACTGCACAGCAGTGGCGCCAAAACCAGTGAGCATTTGGGCTTTGTTCGTCTTCAAATCGTCTCAACCGATCGATGTGAGTATTCCGCTACCTCGTTTGATGTGTTCACCACATGTATTTCATTGCTTGTTTGATCTTGGGACCTAGATATAAACCTAATAGTATGACTCGCACTTTATAATCTGAGATTAATTAGATAGAGAGAAAATTAATCTGGGATTAATTACAGAGATATTTTATCTGGGATAAAATATCAATTAAAGAGAGAAAACGATTAATTGGAATAAATCGGTTTAATTAATATATTTGATATATTAAACGAAATTGGATTTCGACGCGGAATTGAAATTAGATTTATATTCGGGCGAACGAATTAATTTAGAATTAATTCATTAGCTACGTGAATAGTGATTTCGCTAGGCATATTCATTTAATTACGTCGCAACGGAACATTCGTTAATTTGGAATTAGCGAACCCGAGCCCAAGATTGTTTGCGAGCTCATTCGCATTTTGAATTCGAGTGCGGCACGTAAGTCAAATCAAGCGTCAAATCGCTGGTCGCATCAAGCGTCAAATCATTAGTCACTTTGAGTGATGTGACAAAATGTCACTTGATTTTATAGATTGATGGATTGATGGATTGATGGGAGTTGATGGAAAAGCATTTTAATTGCTTGACTTTTTGTAAATCAAAAGTGGTATATGGTAAATGGATTTTAGAAATCAATTATTATTACACTTTTTCCATCTATCTCTCACAACTTCTTCTCTCCAAATTTCTTTCTTCTCTCACGCCCTTGGGGCTCATTTTTCCTTCTGTTTTGGCAGTGAACTGTCGAGTGGACAAGGAGAAAATGTGAAGCAAAAAGTCACGATTTTTGGCAAATCGGGAGTGCTAGCACACTACGGAAGTCATGCGAAGGTGATAGGGAAGTCCACCCATGAGCCATGAATCGTTTCATGAAGCTTGGAGCTTAAAACATGAAGACCACTGGCCGAAAAAAACCAGTGAGCTGTGCAGTCCACTGTCGAGCAGAATGTGAAGTTTTGTTGCTTGCCGCGTCGCTCAACCGATCAATTTGAGTATTCCGCAACTTCGTTGATTTGTATTCGCACTTATTTCATGTTTGTTTATGATCTTGGGACCTTAGCAAACACCAACATTGATACCATTATTGGGAATCTCTAAGGTCCTGAGGATCGAATCAAGCATAGAAACATAAATGTGAATACATCAAAGAAGTGTGGAATACTTACATTGAGCGGTTGAGCGTTGCGACGAAGAACAAAACTCCAAGTCCTCCACCAAGGTGCATTCGGCAGTGAGCTGAATTCGGTCTCCAAAAAATTCTTCCATGGATCATCTTCCAAGCTCCAAGCTTCGTGATGTGATTCTAAAGCTCACGGGTGGGTTTCCCTATCACCTTCGCAAGACTCTATTGTGTGCTAGCACTTGATTTTGCCACAAAATCATCACTTTTGCTTCTCCTTGCTCTCGCAGTGAGCCAAAAACAGAAGGAAAAACAGCCCACTTTGGTCGTGAGAGGGAGAGGTAGAAAGGAGAGTGAGTTGTGTTGGTTGGTAGCAAAATGTGTATCTAATACACTTTTATGAATTCCAAATTCATTTTCCAATTTTGCTTTTCCAAAATTCAAGGCTTTAATGCCAACCACCTCCATCAATCAATCAAGTGACAAATTGTCACATCACTCAAAGTGACATGTGATTTGACGCTTGATGTGACTAATGATTTGATGCTTTACATGACTTGTGGGCCGCACTCGAATTCGAAATGCGAATGCGCTCGCAAACACTCCCGGGCTCGGTTTGCTAATTCCAAATTAACGATTTTCCATTGCGACGTAATTAAAAAATTATGCCTAGCAAAATTTACTATTTATGTCGCTAACGAATTAATTCTAAATTAACTCGTTCACGCGAATTAAATTCTAATTTAATCCGCATCGAAATCCAATTTCGTATAATATATCGAATATATTATTTTATCGATTAATTCCAAATTAATCGATCCAGTATCGGATGTCATGTGCTATGCCTGGGGCTGGAATTGTGTCTGCCCCGTATGAAGCACATATCGGATCTCTGGTAACTAGTCTCTATAATCGGATAAACATGACCTAGTCATTTTATCCCGATGACTGCATTACATAAGAGAACCAGTTCCGTAGCCTACGTGACCATCATCTCCACTATGACTGGAGTGATACTTCCGTCTTAACAACACACCCAACACACTACGATTCCCAATATACCCAGCAGATGCATACACAGAACCTGTTAAAGCCCTGGACGACCTAAAACCAAAGTGTATTGATTCACGCAAGTATTAGCGGTGCAAGTCTCAGGTTAAGACCAAATACACCTACCCTAATTTCGGACTTCCATAGACACATAGTCATACTACCAATGGAATTCCGATGGGTCTATCCAGAGCGAAGCTATTTCCCATACCATCGGTAAAACACAACCTCCTACTACACTTGCATGAGTATCCTATACCCAAATATATGAGAACTATGTCGTTATGCCCTCACAACGCGCACAAGTGTAATACTAGTTTTTTTCGCATTATCGATGTCCAATCTCAATAATACTCTGACTAGGGATATTAATGATTAATCCTTCGTGGATTGATACTGTCTCATATCATCTCAATCCCGGAACTAATCATATGGACCTCATATCATTTATACATCTGGTGATTAATCACAAATGATAGGAGAGCAAATCTCATTTGTCACATAGTTAATTTGTACAACAACACCATGATCTATACCAAATAGTGACGCTATAGGTCATAACTGTCCAACAGCTTGACCCTTTAAGGGGACAAGTCAAAAAATTCCAATAGTCTACTTGTAGTTTCCCGCCACTTGGAAAGAAGATGCCCAAGAGGCAACCAAGAAGTAAAAACTCTAGCCAACAATTGGATCACCCTGCTAGCCAACTATTTATCACAAAGCGTCCTCCTATACGAAAAAAATACGACCACGAAGATTTAGTGACAAGCGGCTAGATTCACCATGAATCAAGGGCAATTATTGAAGAAGTCCTACATAGGGCCCTACCTGAAGTGTCTATCGCCAAGTGAAGTTCGAATAGTGATGGGCTAAATTACATGAATGATATGCGGCCAACCATTCAAGAGGAAAAAATCTTGGCGAATCGAGCCCTCACAACAGGGTATTACTGGCCACCGATGTGAGCTGAATAGACAATATACACTTGAAGCTACGACAAGAGCAAAAGATTCATCTAAGTTCCACACCTGCCGCCTGAAACTTGAAGACATCTTCGCTCCATGGCCATTCAAGAAAGTAGAGTAGAGAATAAACATAATGGGGGAAAAAAAAACTCCAAATAACCCGGGCCGTCGAGTATATTTTTAGCTATGACAGATTACTCCTCCAATTGGATCTAAGCATAAGCATACACATGGGTTAGGGACTCTGTATTGAAAGCATTCTTATGGAAGAACATCATCTATAGATTTGAAATCCTAAAGAAGATTGTTACTGACAACGGTTCCCAATTTATAAGCCGATGGTCAAGGATTTATTTATCAAGAACTAAGGGAAAAAAAGCTCAACTACTCAACCCCATGCTACCCCAAGCCAATGGACAATCTGAGTCTTCAAACAAGGCCATCCTCAACACCCTGAAGAAAAGACTCCATAAGGTGGAAAGGCATTTTGGCCGACGAACTCACAGGAGTATTGTGGTCATGCCAAACCATTGCCCACACATACACTAGAGAAACTCCCGATTCATTAGCTCTCGAGAAGAAGTAGTCATCCCATCCGACATGAGCATACTCCTCGCCTCATTACCAATGGCTCGATAAGGATTCAAATAAACATAGGATGGAACAAAGCCTTTTCATAATAGATGAAGTTAGAAAACAAGCCCTAGTTTGGACGGCCATACACAAACAAGACATGGCCAAGTACTTCGACAAAAATGTAAGGACGGAACATTCAAGGAGGGTGATGTGGCACTTCGTCAAGTCACCAATACAATTGGACTCGGTACCTAAAAATTAGGCACCTGAAGGATGAATGATTCAGAACAGCTGAAAACACCATTCATTTTGATAAATATCTCTATGACAGCAGCTAACTACAAGTCAACGACTAGGCAATCGACATGCCTACTTTTTGACTGAGGGACACATATGCATACTATATGAATGATGATGCACTCCTACTTTCAGTCAAAAAAAGCGTGGTGTACTTTTTTCCATGATTTCGTACCTATTAGAGGGGATTATGATTTTTTAACAAGGCATCTTTTATAAAATTTTGTTTCTAACTGTCGAAGCCTTCATCTGGCACAAAGGTTCCAAGACAACGGCAAAAACAATTGTCTAACTGAATCATGGCCTGCAACTAGCCCAACATTTCAGTCATTCAAAGTTATTCGACTTGGCTGACTTAACTCTTCGATGAAGATGACTGGGCCAAAGCCTTCAACTCGCCCCTTCAGTCCAGTCTGAAAATTAAGAAAAACACTCATTCAAGTACAAATGAGAAAAAAATATCACCTTTAAAAAAATAACCAATCCTTATTCATTAAAAATTGTTGAAGTCAGTTACAAGAAATATCCACTAATATGGCTGAGTACACAGATATTTCAAAAGAAAAATAAAGAGTCCATCCAGATCAATGATTAATATGGAGGAATGTATGCTCACCTAACTCCTCAGTGGATAGCATTGCAGCAACCAACAGAGCTCTTTCCTCGGCACCATTTTCACATTCACCAGTCACTAGTCCAACATGTTAGCGACACAATCGCATAATGGAATTTGATGATGCAACGAGAGTGAATACTTCGACGTGCTTTAACAGGACATTACAAAAAGATGATAATGAAGTGAAAATGTTGATGAAGAGCTAAAATGAGTTATAAGATTATCAAGAGAACAAAGAAGCAAGAGCCAAGCAAGATGAAGATCAAGATAATGATTAGGAGCTAAATCTAATTGTAAGTGAGTTTATTCAAATGATCTAAAGCTCTTAAGAATCATACATTTTGCATCACTTCCATTTAAAATGGCTTAGAATGCTAAAAGAATCATTTGCACTTTATTTGCAACAAAATGAACTTCTTCCACAAGTGCATCGGTAAATGGTCTTACAAAAACTAGTAAACGGTTGAATTAAAAATCAAATGATATATCAGTAGATAGATATGTGTCTCTAGTTTTCTACGGTTGAAACGAAACACAATTTCGATATAAAGAACTTTTGCTAGAGCCATTTTTTCTACAACATGTTTCAGATGTGCGTTTTCTGCATACTTGTCTCATTAGAAAAATTCCATAAAATTCGTCTTAATGTTTTTGAAGCTGAAATTATTACAGAATATTGATCTATGTGTCTAGTTTATGTAAAAATTTACGGATCATGATTTGGAATTTTATAGAGCAAGTTATGGCAAAATACCGAGTGCTGTCATGATGGACTGATCATCAGAAACTTACTGAGACAGGCATGCCGGTCACCATACCAGTCCCATACCGGTCTAGACACGCATACAAGTTACATACCGGTCATCATACCGGTCAGAGCTGAATTTTTTCATACATTCTGGAATCAGGCCAAACCATATCGGTCTTCATACCAGTTTACATACTGGTCTAACGGCTAGTTCTTCAAACGATAATAAATCCTTTGGAGACCGGCATACCGATGTCAAAAAACCGGCATACCGGTCTCAGAATGAGCTGTTGGGGCATTACTTTGCAATTTGCTATAAATTGAGCCCCAATTCATTTTTTCTTAAAGAGAGAACTTGAAAGCTTCATACACATTCTCTAAGGGCAAAAATAAGAGTGTTTCATAAACCTTCATATTCATAAACACTCATACATACAAGCTCACACACACTACACTTCATATACATTTGTAGTGAGCTTAGCTTAGATCATTTGGGTTTGCAACTCACACAATCTTCTTCATATTTGTGAGTGCCCAAGTGTGTTTTAAATCTTCTTTATACAAAACATTTGTACTTGTGAAATCCCATCGTTTGGGTAAATTGTAAAGGTTGTGAGTGCACCTACGAACAAAACTCAAAATGTAAAAGGTTTGGAGTGCACCTTTGTGGAAAACTCTTGGTTGCGAGTGAGCCACGACAAAACTCAGATTTTAGTGGAAATCTTCAAGCGAGGCTTGGGGGAGTGGACATAGGCACGTTTGGCCGAACCACTATAAATCTTGGTGTCGTATTTCTTTATCCTTACACTTTTACTTATTGCAAGTTTATTTATATTTATAAGTGTTGAATAGAAAACTTGCATATAGGTTGTTTATTTAAATAAATAAAATTAATCTAAGTGTTTATTTGGTAATAAGAGCTAAAATCGGCAAAGATTTATTAATTTCGCATATTTTAGCAATAACCCAATTCACCCCCTCTTGGGAATATAGTATTATTGTCGCTAGTGCTTGTCGGTAATTTCAGTTGGTATCAGAGAGAGGTATTCTCTACAAGACTTAATCGTCCGAGAATATATCATGGCTTCTACAGGGAACTCGTCAAATCTTGCCGAAGGATTTTCAACAACTAGACCTCCATTTTACACCGGAACATATTACAATTATTGGAAAATTAGAATGTTGAATTATCTTCTTGCCGTTGATCCGCAATCATATTTGGTTATTACTCGAGGTGCAAAAGGACCAATGAAGAAGGATAGCAACAGGGTTGATATACCAAAGCCGAGTATAGAATGGGATAATGAGGATTTGAAACAAGCCTCACAAAATGCTAAGGCACTCAACCAACTTCTATGTGCCATTGATCGGGATCAAATAAACAAACTTCTGGAGTGTGGGAACGCATATGATTTATGGAAGTCATTGGAAATGATCAACGAATGGACTAGCCAAGTGAAGGAATCAAAGATTAATCGGTTCATATGCGAATTGGACAAACTTAAAAAATGGAATCCGAGGAAAAAATGATCACATGATTTCAAGGTGTACTGTAATCATCAATCATTTGGGTGCTTTGGGAAAAGTCATTGGGCCATCCGATCAAGTGAAGAAAATTCTTAGATCGCTCCAAAAGGAATTTAGAAGCTACACCTCCTCCATTAGAGAAGCAAACGACATGAACACCTTGAGATGGATGATTTGGTCGGAAAAATACTTGAGTATGAATTGGAGATCAAGATGGATCAAAATGAGGAAGATAAGAAGAGAACAAGGAAGAATCTTGCCCTGAAAGCAAGAATAGATGATTTCAAGCTCAAGTGAAGAAGAGGATAGTGATGATGAGTTGGCAAAATAACAACAAGTAAAGAAGCTCCTCAAATCCGCTAGGCTTAAAGGAAAATCAACAAAAGATGAAAAGAAAGAAGAAAAATGGCTGTGGAAGAAACAAGAAAAAATTGTTTGCTATGAATGTACAAAACTGGGTCATATAGCTACTGACTGCCCATTAAGAAGAATGAAAGGAAAATCAAAGAAAAAGGCATTGAAAGCTACTTCAACTTGGAGAGATAGCGACTCAAGCTCATCCGAGGAAGAAGAGGTCCAAAGAAAGAACAAATCTAGCATTCAGTGCTATTGAGGATCAAGATTTTCTCCTTTGAAAGCGAAGAAGAAGAGGTACACACAATTCTCAAGATTATAATGATTTTAATGGCTTAAAATAATTATGTGATGTGCTTAAGAAGAAATTAAAATTGGTCAAAAATGAGCATGCTACACTTAAAATGATCATGCATGTTGTATGGATAAATTTCATGTTTTAGATAATGAGATTATATGCTTAAAAGCCAAACATGAAAATGAAATAACATGTTTAAATGATAAAATGCATTGTTTAATGATTAAAAAGCTAGAACTTGAAAATGTCATATCTAATATACCATCTAGCTCAAAAACATGCGATTGTGAATCTATGTTAAATGAAATTTTTTTATTAAACACTAAGATTATAGATTTGCAAACCATACTTAGTAAATTTACATTGGGACAGAAAAATTTCCATATGCTAATTGGATCCCAAAAATGTGTATTTAAAAGAGAAGGATTAGGATATAGGCCTTACATTAAGAGAAAATTTTTGAGAAATTATTTTGTTAAGGTATCTGATTCTCATGTTAAAAATATTGTAGGCACTGCATTTTTACACATAAGTCCCTATGATGAGTCTCATTTTGGAGACACTACCTTTTGAGTCACGGAGGTCACGGAAAACGGACATCGGAAGGGGGAATTCAGAATAAACAAGTTCACTGTCTTCGTTGGTGCTGCGTTCGTTACTTCGTTCGAACGTTAGGCAGATTGCGGATGTTCGTACCGCGTTCGAGGAAGCGTTCGAACGGTGTCGGTAATTCTGGTTTTGCTGCTAGCCTCGCACCCTAGCCCAATTAGCCCCCCAAAGCCCATAAAACACATCCCAAATTAAATAAATAAATATTAATTAAAACATTAACTAAATAAGATAATAATTAAATTAATTAAATAATTAAATAAAACATTTACCAAACTTAAACTAAAATCATGCCTAATTTAAATAATTCATATACTAAAATTAAAATAAAATATGCCTAATTAAAATCAATCAACCAATTATATTCCCAATCAAATATGTATTATTCCTAACTTAAAATATTGAATGCCTAATTAACACAAACTAAATATTCAACCTTCCTAATCTAAACCAAATCAAATACCTTGCTTTCCTTATCCAAGACCAAATCAAATCCTCCCTTTAATGCCAAATCCCTTCCTTGTGAGACAAGGTGTAGCCCTAGCCCTTCTCTATATAAACAACCCCTAACCAAAGCCATCCTCTCCCTTCACACAATTGGAATTCACGCCCATAGGCCCTAGCTAGCCCATTCACACAAAAAAGCTCTCTCGACTCTCTTTAATACACGCCCAAGACATCAAGACGACTCTCCCTCACTCTCAATAACCAAAGATCACAAACCAAAGAACCCCAATCGCCTTGACCAAAACACATCCCGAACAGCCCCTTTACCTCACCGAAAAATAGGCCATACAACAGCCCTAAAACACGCATACAGTAGCCCTAACGCACGCATAAAATAGCCCCCGAACCACACCATAACACCACCGAAAATCACACCCAAAATAGTAGCCAAAACATCCCAGAACAATAACTAAAATACAGCAGCAAAACAGTAGCAACGGCAGCGATTCGGAGTCAAAAGTAGCAGCAAAAGACGGAGAACGACGACTCAAAACAGTAAGACAACGAACGAGAACGGTGAACCAGTGAACCGGAAGAGTTGCGGAGCATCCACCCTTCCGACGATCGTGTACTGTACATCTGAGAGGTGATTTAAAAGGTTAGACCTGGGGGCACTTTTTCATTAGTTTATATTTATTTCTTTTATTATTGAATTCTATTCCCATGAGAGTCGTTTATGGATGCATGTTGTGGCTTGAATGAAATGGAAGAGTGTAGTCTCTTGTGGTATATAGGATGGAAACCCATACATAAATTCCGTAGCCGAATCCGAATGGACGGTAGTGCGGTCTGTACTTGGGATACAACTCCACGTACCATTTGAGTAAACGGCACCCTCTCTTGTTTTGTGTTGCTTTGGTTTATTTATTTCTCGTCACTTAAATTCTGTATGCCGCTTATTTGTATGATATAATTGAGTGCATGGGCTCAGTAGTGCGATGAAAGGTCCCCTAATCGGAAGGGTTAAAATCCTTCACCACGATGCTTTGCCGCACCGATTGATGTGTGTTCGGTTGAATGTGAGATACGTTCAATCGGGCACACTACGTTTAATATTATTGCTTTTAACTCTTTGTATGCATGATTCAATCGAGTGCATGGGCTTAGTAAGTGTGATGTGAGATCCCCTATGGGGTGGGGTTTAAAGCCCTTTACCACGATGCTTTGCCGCACCGGTTGATATGTGTCCGTTTGAATGCAAGATACGTTCAATCGGGCATATTTAGTTTGATATGATTGTCTTTATGTTTGTATGTATGATGTGATGCGACGCGCATGGGCTTAGTATGTTGGTCTAAAGGTCCTCTCTTTGAGAGATCAAGAGCCCCAAAAGGCCGCCTTTACGGCAGTACTTCACCGCGCCCCTTTATTTTGTTGTTTATGTATTGCGTCTCATTTCATGCATCAGGTCTGTTCCCGTTCGAACGCGTTTACGAACGCAACTCGAACGCACATGTATTTTGCCTTGTCATTCATCAGGTCTTATTTCTGTTCGAACGCGTTTACGAACGCCATACGAACGTGAGTATTCTGTTTCATTTCCGTTCGAATGCGTTAACAAACGCCATACGAACGCTACTCGAACGGGAACCTTCTGTTTACCATTCGAACGCGTCCACAAACGCTGCACGAACGCACACGGTAAACAGATCCTCTTGCATCACATTACGACATGTCCATCTTAGCATATGGTTACTCCTTTGTACGCTATGCATTTGTATTACCTCTCTAGTTGTCTGTGCCTACAATGTTGTTTATCGTCATTTTGATTTCCTTTACATTACATGAAAATGTTACCATGACTGTTTGTGTTTATATTTACATGAATGATTGAATTCTTATGACGTTATGTGCTTGTTGTTGCAAAGGCCTACTTTTGAGCATGTGAATTTGGCAATAAGATTTGGTTTCATGTATGTTAGATGTAAACCATACTTTTAAGCATGTGAATCTAGGATTGTGTTGCACTTGGAAATATATGTCATAGGCTTGGTTGGATTATTGCATAAATCTTTACATTACAAATTGCATAAGTAAGGGACCATTCCGAACCCAATGGTTTGAGGTCTTCCCTTGCGAGGGGTGAGTGCGGCATTAAATCTTTGTCCCGGTTCACACCGGGTGGTGACTCCCTTATTCTCCTGTTTAGTCCTCCGTTGGCTATTCCGTACTCCCAACTAGGCCCCCGAGCCTAGGAACAGCATCGCGTCGCCCAGGTAGCTGTGTGTTCCCACAGTCTGGCGACTCCACTGGGGATAGAGAATCGGCCCCGAAATAATGCCTTGTAATGTATAGATTTATGCTTTAATTAACCGTGTCTACAAATGTGTGGAATGGGGGTTGTAATCAAAGGCATTTTGAGGCTAGGTAATGGTTTGGTGTCTTCCTTCACTCACTACCTTTCTAGAAGGAAAAGCTGTGAAGGCACCTAGATAGCCATCTACTCGTAGCCTATTGTGATGGACTAATTTGGAGGACTCGTTGTTTATTCCTGACACCAAGCGATAAGAGCCTAAGAGGCTTGGGTATTTAAGTGAGCCTCGCTCCACCTTCCCTCTGGGGAATCTACAACGGGAAATCCATTTGACAGTCTGTCACACACCATAGCTCATTGGCACGTACCTTAGTGTATAAAAAAGGGTGTGCTCACTTGGTTGCTCGAACCCTTGATTGGGGAGACCTAGTTGTGGGCCATCCTTCACCGATGAGAGCCTTTGTCCATATACTCCCACGAACCCATGCGTAGACCGGGTTGTATAGCCTATAACAAATATTTCCTTGTTCTTTAGGACCATTATCATTTGGATGAATTGGACTCTTTGTCAAAAATGCAAACTTGCTGGGCCATTTAAACTGGGGCAGGTTCGTATCTTATGACAATTAGGCCCAAAGCTTCTGAAATGATGGTGGGCCACACGGTAGAAGTTATTATTTTATGTTTATAATATCTTCCTTGTATGCTTATGTTTGGGAACATTGCTATTTGAATCCATCTGGGTCTTTTGTAATGAGATATGGGCTTGTTGGGCCATTTAAACTGGGACAAGAACATATCTTATGACGATTGGGCCAAAAGGCTTTTAAATAACAATGGGACATTTTATGATTGTGTTCGGAATATTATCATTTGGATTTAGTTGGGCTCTTTGCCATAAGATATGAACTCGTTGGGCCATTTAAACTGGGACGAGTTCACCCCTATGACAGTTAGCCCAAAAACTTCTAAAATGATGATGAGCCGATTTGTGTGAAAATTTTAATGAGTTGATATATTTCTTATATCGCATGCATATCATGCACCCCATGCATACATATATCATGTTAACCCTTGTGTTCTGAAAGCCATCATAGATTCCCGTTGGGTTAGAAAAAAGGGAGACTCACCAAAATACTGAGAACAGACATGATTGAATCGGATATTGAGGTATCCCGGATAGATCAGTTGGAGAATGGTTTCGCCAAGGTTACTGAACAGTTACAAGCCTTGACTACTGCCATGAAAGATATGGCTGTGCCCCGTGCTGGGGGAAATTCTGAGAATGTAAGGCGCGAAGAGCCTCCGAATGGGTTGGGGGATGATATCCCCACTTTTGATGATGACATAGCAGAGTATGCAACAGGCAAAATGATTGGGTCTCAGACAGAATTTCAGAAGCTTCGGGATCATTTCCATTCGAACGCGTTCACAAACGCCACACGAACGTGAGTATTCTGTTTCATTTCCGTTCGAACGCGTTAATAAACGCCATACGAACGTGAGCATTCTGTTTCATTTCCGTTCGAACGCGTTTACGAACGCTACTCGAACGGGAACCTTCTGTTTACCATTCGAACGCGTCCACAAACGCTGCACGAACGCACACGGTAAACAGATCCTCTTGCATCACATTACGACATGTCCATCTTAGCATATAGTTACTCCTTTGTATGCTATGCATTTGTATTACCTCTCTAGTTTTCTGTGCCTACAATGTTGTTTATCGTCATTTTGATTTCCTTTACATTACATGCAAATGTTACCATGACTGTTTGTGTTTATATTTACATGAATGATTGAATTCTTATGACGTTATGTGCTTGTTGTTGCAAAGGCCTACTTTTGAGCATGTGAATTTGGCAATAAGATTTGGTTTCATGTATGTTAGATGTAAACCATACTTTTAAGCATGTGAATCTAGGATTGTGTTGCACTTGGAAATATATGTCATAGGCTTGGTTGGATTATTGCATAAATCTTTACATTACAAATTGCATAAGTAAGGGACCATTCCGAACCCAATGGTTTGAGGTCTTCCCTTGCGAGGGGTGAGTGCGGCATTAAATCTTTGTCCCGGTTCACACCGGGTGGCGACTCCCTTATTCTCTGGTTTAGACCTCCGTTGGCTATTCCGTACTCCCAACTAGGCCCCCGAGCCTAGGAACAGCATCGCGTCGCCCATGTAGCTGTGTGTTCCCACAAATACTATCAATGAAAATGTCACATGTCATGCATGTAATGAAAAAGGACATAAAATTTTTGAATGCATGAACAAGAAGGTGATTAAAAATGCATGGATTCCTCAAGAATCAAAATTAACCCCAATAGACCCAAGAAAGTGTGGGTACCAAAGTGTAATTGATAAATTTGTAGGGGGAGCTTCGGGAATGAATCTTAAAGAGAAATGCAAATTGATCCCAACGGCTCAAAGAAATGAGGAATCGCAACGGTAATAGGTAAAATCCGTATTCACAGAAACATTGGTACCGTTTCCACTAAATTGTGTATGTATGCATATTTCAAATTGGTATAAATGTTTTGAAGCATACAAAATGTTTAGGCAAGTATTCAAACTTCTATTGGTATCAATTGTTCATTTGATATCCTTTAATGCCTTAATCATACATTTAAACCCATTTTCATATCAATTTGTATCACATTAAATTTATTGAGTTATATTACATATATGTGATTACTTGGTTGATTTGCATTGAAAATGCTTTTTCCATGTAACATATTTTAAATAAAAAAGAAATGCATGCATATTGACATAAGTTTCTTTTGGTATAATGAAAAGCATGGATTTTTTATTATTTATCTATTGGTATCATGAAATGCATTGATTTATTTTAATTGGTATCAAATTTGGGGAGAAATCATGCGTAAGATGATATTATATTTCAAATGGTATTCATTGGAATCTATCTTTTGAAAATTGCTCTATGAATGAATTTTACATCTTATGGAAAAAATGGGGAAATGCCAAATGTGCATATTTTTAAATTTTGGCATCATTATTTAATGCACATATGTAATTGGTATCTCATTTAGATTTAAATTGTGCTTCTTCACTTTTTGATAATGTCAAAAGGGGATAAATCATTAGAAATGAGATTAAAACTTATTTTACCCTCACTCTTGGATTAAGGGGGAGTAAATATACTAATTTGTTTGTCTAATTTTTATAGAGCTAATTTGAAGACAATCACACATTGAGGGGGAGCTATTGTTGAGGGGGAGCAAAATCGTCAACATTTGGACTCCTATAAGCTCACAAGTTTTAAAGGGTTGCCATCATCAAAAAGTGGGAGATTATTAGCGACACAGTCCCGTAATGGATTTTGATGATTCAACGAGAGTGAAGAATTTGACGTGCTTTAACAGGACATTACAAAAAGATGATAATGAAGTCAAAATGTTGATGAAGAGCTAAAATGAGTTATAAGATGATCAAGAGAACAAATAAGTAAGAGCCAAGCAAGATGAAGATCAAGATAATGATTAAGAGCTAAATATAATTGTAAGTGAGTTAATTAAAATGATCTAAAGCTCTTAGGAATCATACATTTTGCATCACTTGCATTTAAAATGGCTTAGAATGCTAAAAGAATCATCTGCACTTTATTTGCACCAAAATGAACTTCTTGCACAAGTGCATCGGTAAATGATCTTACAAAAACTAGGAAACGGTTGAATTAAACATCAAATGATATATCAGTAGATAGATATTTGTCTCTAAATTTCTATGGTTCAAACGGAACACAATTCCGATATATAGAACTTTTGCTAGAGCCATTTTACTACAACATGTTCATATGTGCGTTTTCTGCATACTTGTCACATTAGAAAACTTCCATAAAATTAATCGTAATATTTTTGAAGCTGAAAATATTACAGAAGATATATCTATGTGTCTAGTTTATGTAGAAATTTACGGATCATGATTTGGAATTTTCTAGATTATGTTATGGTCAAAATACCAAGTGTTGTCATGATGGACTGGTCATCAGAAACTTGCTGAGACATGCATAGTAGTCACCATACCGGTACCATACCGGTCTAGACAGGCATACCGGTTACATACCAGTCATCATACCAGTCAGAGATGAATTTTTTCATATATTCTAGAACCGGGCCAAACCATACCGGTATTCATACCGGTTTACATACGGTCCAACGGCTAGTTCTTCAAACAGTAATAAATCCGTTGGAGACCGGCATACCGGTGTCATAGACCGGCATGCCGGTCTCAGAAAGAGTTGTTGGGGCATTGCTTTTCAATTTACTATAAATTGAGCCCCAATTCATTTATTCTTAAAGAGAGAACTTGAAAACCTTCATACACATTCTCTAAGGCAAAAATAAGAGGGTTTCATAAACCTTCATATTCATAAACACTCATACATACAAGCTCACACACACTACACCTTCATATACATTTTTAGTGAGCTTAGATCATTTGGGATTCCAACTCACACAATCTTCTTCATATTTGTGAGTACCCAAGTGTGTTTTAAATCTTCTTTATACAAAATATTTGTGGTTGTTAAATCTCATCGTTTGGGTAAATTGTAAAGGTTGTGAGTGCGCCTACGAACAAAACTCAAAGTGTAAAAGGTTTGGAGTGCACCTTTGTGGAAAACTCTTGGTTGCGAGTGAGCCACGACAAAACTCGGATTTTAGTGGAAATTTTCAAGCGAGGCTTCGGGGAGTGGATGTAGGCACGTTTGGCCGAACCACTATAAATATCGGTGTCATATTTCTCTATCCTTACACTTTTACTTATTGCAAATTTATTTATATTTATATGTGTTGAATAGAAAACTTGCATATAGGTTGTTTATTCAAATAGAGAAACTTAATCTAAGTGCTTATTTGGTAATAATAGCTAAAATCGGTAAATATTTATTAATTTCCCATATTTTAGCAATAACCCAATTCAACCCCCTCTTGGGAATATAATATTGTTGTCGCTAGTACTTGTAGGTAATTTCACAACAGACGACTCGCCATCAGCTTCCTCTTCTGCTTCCTCCTCATACTGTTGAATCCACTCATCGGGCCGCCACTCGATGATCAACAATGATAAATTCCTTCATCAAATCATGGCAGTCTTTCAACATTGCCTTTTCAGCCACAAGAGTAAGCCTATCCAAGTATGAGCCAGACTTCTCTCCTGCATTTGCCAGCTCCTTCCCTCAGGTAGCTGCCTCCATCTTAGTAGTCTCAAACTAGCCTCGATCTCCCTTAGCTTCTTCTTCGAATTTTCCTCCGACTCCTTGGCCTTTGACAGCTGAGCTTGAAGCTGAATGTTCATGCTGTCAAAGTCTTGGTTACACACATTAATCATCTTCTGAAAGTGAAGGTTGGCCTCGAGCATCTAAAAAGCAAAACAACAAAGGTCACAGCCATCAAGAAGGGAACTTTCAATTTAAACACAAGATTCTAAGTACCTCATAGCTACGGGTCACAAAGAACTTGGACATCTCTGAAACCCAATGATGTCCAGTCATCTCTCATCCTCCTCAAGCAATTGATCTCCAGCAAAACTTTTTGAAATGGAGAAGACTGACTTGTTTCTTGGGACCTTCACAGTTACAATGAGCCAGACTTCTCTCTTGACGCAGAAGCAGTCACAGCCAAAGGGAGTGAACCCTCACCTCCGTACCAATGGCTTGTCGAGGAATCAAATAAACATAGAATGGAACAAAGCCTTGACACAGAAGTTGAAGTTAGAAAACAAGCCCTAGTTTGGATGGCCATACACAAGCAAGACATGGCCAAGTACTTCAACAAAAATGTAAGGACCCGAACATCCAAGGAGGGAGATTGGGTACTTCGTCTAGTCTATCATAACATAAATGAAACTTGAGTAGGCAAGCTCGGCCCTACAAAGGAAGGACCTTACGTCATTAACAATACTAATGGACATGGTGCCTACAAATTAGAGACACCTGAAGAATGACCGATTCAGAACAACTGGAATGCCCTTCACTTTGATAAATATCATCGTTGACAGCAGCTGACTCAACTCAATAATTAGGAAATCGACATTGCCTACTCCTTGACTGAGGGACACATATACATACTATATGAATGATGATGTAATTCTGCATTCAGTCAATAAAACTGCGGTGTACTCTTTTTCCATGATTTCGCACCCAGTTAGGGGGGATTATGATTTTTTAACAAGGCATCTTTTATTAAATTTTCTTTTTAACTATCGAAGCCTTCATCTGGCACAAAGGTTCCATGACAGAGGCCAAAAAACTTGGCTGACTGAATCATGGCCTGCGACTGGCCCAACATTTCAGTCATCCAAAGTTATTCGGCTTAGCCGACTGAACTCTTTGATGGAGATGACTGGGCCGAAGCCTTCAACTGGCCCCTTTCAGTCGAGTCCGCAAATTAAGAAAACGTTCATTCAATCACAAATTGGAAAAAACATCACCTTTCAAAAAAATAACCAAGTCTTTTTCATTAAAAATTATTGAAGTCAGTTACAAAGCAATATCCACTAATGGGGCCCAGTACATGACATTTCAATCATTAGCAGGGAGGACAGTCTGCTCACCCAACTCCTCAGTCGATAGCACTGTAGCACTCAACAAAGCTATTTCCTCCGCACCATGCTCACCCTCACCAATCACTAGTCCAAACAGGTGGATTGCCATCAGCTTCCTCTTCTGCCTCCTCCTAATACTCATGAATCCACTCCTCGGGTCGCCACTTCGATGACTCAATAGTGATAAATTCCTTCATCAGATCATGGTAGACTTTCAACATTGCCTCGTCAGCCACAATTGTAAGCCTATCCAAGTATGAGGCAGACTTCTCTCTCTCCTTTACCAGCTCCTTCCCTCGGGTAGTTGCCACCAACTTAGCAGTCTCAAACTCACCTCGATCTTCCTTAGCTTCTTCTTCAAATTTTCCTTCAACTCATTGACCTTTGACAGCTGAGATTGAATCTGAATGTTCATCTTATCTAAGTCTTGGTTACGCTTGGTCGAGGCATTAATCATCTTCTCAAAGTGAAAGCTGGCTTCGAGCATCTTAAAAACAAAACAACGAAGGTCGGAGCCATCAAAAAGGGAACTTTCAACTTAAACACAAGATTCTAAGTACCTCACATCTCTGAGACGCCATGATGTCCAGTCATCTCTAATCCTCTTCAAGCAAATGATCTCTAGAAAAAATTTCCAAAATGCTTGGATCGGAGAAGACTAACTTGTTCCTTGGGACCTTCACAGTTACAAAGTCTGGGTCCTCCTCTACCACTTCCACAGCCTCTGTGGCCTTCCATTTCCTCAACTCTTCATGACTCACCAAAGCTAGAACTTTGGGAGTTCCCTCTAGGGGTGAGCAACGGTTCCGGGTCTACCCGGAACCTGTTGGAACCTGACCGATTTTCCGGGTTTGGAACCGGAACCAGTTATAATCGGGTAGGTTTCGGTTCCAAAAATGAAGGAACCGATTTTATCCGGGTAGGTTCCGGTTCCAAAATGATCGGAACCGGAACCGGACCATGGAACCGGTTTTAATAACGTACCGGATAATTTCTGTTGAAATTTAGAACCTAAATTAGGTCGAAAATTGTATTTCTGAGAGTGAATCTAGTCTTTAACAATGTGAAATTTATAGATGTTTAAAACCTTTTTACTACTTCTTGTTATTACTGGCTATTTCCAATTGGCCAATACTTTTACTGGATTATAACATTTTTTTTTTTTGCTTGTTCTGATTACATTCAACTGAGTGTTAAACTGGGACTACTGATGGCCTCTGTTAAAACTGGGACTACTGATGGCCTCTGTTTTTAAAAGTCTAAAGCTTCATTTTCTTCGTTCTTGAGCTTCTGCACTCCGATTTGGTCCCCGTTTTTTTCTACGGACTCGTATTGGAATGTAGTTTTTATTAAAATATTTTAAAATAGGGTAATTCAGAACCGGACCGGAACCGGATTGGAACCGAATAATAGGGTATCCTGTTTAATTGGGTAGGTTCCGGTTCCACTTAGTGCGGAACCGAATTTTTCTGGGTAGGTTCCGGTTCCATGCGGAACCGGAACCGAAACCGGTTTTGCTCACCCCTAGTTCCCTCACCAACTGAACCACTAGCAGACGATTTCCCTTTAGCCTTATTGGCCTTTCTTCTAGCGCATAGTTCATCGAAGCTGGGAAGTCAAAATTTGCCCGATATGATGTCTTCTGCCAAAAACAAGTTCCCTCAGGATTAGTGTCTCGATGGAAACGACTGGAATCCAAGTTTTAGAGTCGACCAATGAAAGATAAATGCAATACTCAAATTAGCAATCGAGATAATGGGATACCTTGTAGACTTCCAAAACCGCGCTCTAGATTGAACTCACTCTGAGCTGATGTAGACACTATATTTTTAAGCATTAGCCCGATGATGAGTCTCTTATGGGAACACCCTCTGAAAATTGGGAAAACATGAGGATAAATACTAAGAAGGAAATGAACTCCGATAATGTAGTCCAAAAGCTGGTCGGATATCACCTATGTCCGGCCTATCTTTTCTCTAGAAAGCCCTAAATTCGGTCGGACATAGCATGGATGTCATTGATATTCAGATTGTTAGTTACCAATGGCACGAGATCTGATTATAGCTCGTCAAATATATAATTTAAATTACACATCTGGCCGGACATGCGTTAATTGGTCAACACACGTACGAAATTCCAAAGGCCGAAGTCACAGACTGACATAAGTCTGGCCGAACATATATTTCAAATTATAAGTCCAGCCAGAATTCATCGGGCGTTACAATCTTCAGAAATCTAAAAAGTCAGATAAAGGGGAGCGAAGCAGGGGATTTTGCTTCCCTCTTCAGTTCTCATGGAGAGGGGGGTTCTTTTAAAAAAAGAAAAAAAAATTGGAAAATGAGAAATTTAAAACCCTAGCAATAAAAAGAACAAACACCAATTCCTTGGAGTTCCATTCAACCTGATAAGAATCTAGCATCAACCCAACGATCAGAATTTTCTTCAGAGCCTAGCTGCATTGGAAAAGGTACGACCTGAGGGCACCCTTTTAAAATTTCTACATATCTGAGACTCTGGTTTTGACACAGTACCTCCGGCCAGACATACAAGACGTCAGTTTGGACATGAAAACATATCCGACCAAAGATAGCCATATCTGGCCGTGTTCACTATTTTTCGTAGTTACATCATGATTAGTTATGTTTCATGTTTCGCTCGTCACTGTTAATTATGTATGATGTTTTGTTTTATTTTACTGTTTTAGTTGATAATATGCATGTGTTTAGTTCATGGCTTGAAATGGGATTAATATGCATGCTGCATGCTATGCTTTACTTACGTGTGATCTATAAACGATGTCCGACAACACATGATTTATATCTGGCCATGTGATTCCGTGGTATATATGATGGAAAATCAAACGTAAGTTCCATAGCCGATTTCGAATGAACGTTATCAAAGTTCGCACTCAGGATACTGCTCCGCGTACCACTGGGAAATGGCTATTTCATTGTGAATGTATCAAAAATACATGTTTAATAAGTTTGTTATTGCGCATGATTGTTTCTGCGTTTCTGGACTATGTAGTACATATGGCCAGAGTTCAAGCAAGTGTGGTCGGAAATGAAGATTGAAATATATATTTGGCCGACCTTAGGCTATGTCCGGCCTGGCCTATTCATGGACAGACCCACTTGATGATTGCCCAAAGCTATTTCATTATAGTTTTGTCAATGTTGTAATGACTTATTTATTATTCTTTATAATTTATTTTTATGGCATTGTGTGTTTTTATAAACTATATTACATGTGACTGCATTATAAGATATGGGATACCTCCTTAAACATAAATATTATACTGGCATCAACAAAGATATTATATTACATCTAAAATAGATCTTTGAAGATCCTTCAATTTCTTTATCATATTTTAAGGATCTAATCCTTACTTCTGATTCAGAAATTAAGGAGTCTACTACGATAAGTATAATGGATTAAGCACTTAAGTTATCATCACATAAATCTTCCAAAGATTATGCTCGACTATTTGCTTAACTCCGGGCTTAAGCCTAATATATTATTTTATCAAATAAAATAACTTATTATTTTTTCCAGGGCCATCCTGAAATTATTCCCAATTTGAAAATTAAACCATTTAAATACATTTTCCTTAGGATTATGTTTTAAATGTCAATCTTTCATTTTTATCTTGATTTTAATAATCCAACTATTTAATAAAAATTTAGGTACTATTTATTATAATGATTATTATAGTCCAACTATACAATCAAATATAATTTAAATCAATTAACCTCAATTATATTGATTTTTATAGTCAAACTATAAAATCAACTATTAATTAAAATTAATTAATTCAAATATATTGATTACTATAATCCAATTATATAATCAACTATAATACAGTCCAACTGTTAATTAAAACAACAATTTAAATATTAGTCCAACTAACATTTAATTGACGAATGATATTTGAATGAGCGCGTATGGCGAGTAATTGAACGAATATTGCAAATTCAATTCTTGCCTCCCACTATTTTTCGGCGAGCGTCTAACCCTCTGTCGAGTACTCGGGAAACCGCGTTTCCTAGTGGGCTAGGATCCCGTTAAATATCACACAATCTTGACTCTGGCCAACAAATTGTATGATAATTAACTAGGTAGATCTCTAAGATCGATTGGATCCAATCCAATTCCTAGATCCGGTAGGGGAACATCCAAGTCCGAAACATATATCTTATATATGCCAATACATCCAATGTATTACCAAACCTTTTTCCTCTGAATCAACTAAGCCTTGGCTTTGGCACAACAAACTTAGTGATCCCAGTTAAGCGCGACCCATTGACCATGGAAAGCTTCATAATCAATGTCGATGGACAAGAAGTGGTCTTGACTTTGGCCAACAAACCACAACTTGGACAAGACACTGACATGTAACAAAGCTCTCGTGATTCAAACACATCCTCGACGGACAAAGGCCTTGACTTTGGCCAACAAGCCAATGCCAGTCTCGGATCTTGTGTGAGAATCACTCAATGGAAGGAAAAACGCTTAATATTGTTTGAGGGTTTTTCGTGTGAAAATTGGCAACCAATTTATTATCTTTGTTAAGGTCTCATCATCATACACCCTTAAACATGCATTCTAAATACATAATAAAGCGCGTATAATTAAAATAATAATGACATGCGGATGGATACTTTACACATTGATCCTATATCAAATCTCTCCCTTTCTCTCTCCCGCTAGCACAAAAATTTCTTCTACCCGTTACACTACACTTCTAAAGAAACCTCATTTACATTGAGGGGAATAGGTGAGAAGAGAATACAAAGAATAAGGAGGTGATAAGGCTGGACACGCAGGTCCAATTAATAAATCAAATTTATTACAAAAATTTCTAAAATTATCCCACCCATCTAATATCCATCTGATATACATTATTCATGCATCGCAACCATGTATTCACACAAGTATGTTATCAATCAATCTAATCCAATTAATTAATCTGATAATTAGTGATCATCCAATGTTCAAACAACGATTTGATTTTGCTCGAGTCAAACTCATTTTTGCGAATAAGTACTCAAAGTACGAATTCTTGAATTAAATTAAACTACATCATTAAATCCAATTTAATATGCATTCAATTCTAATTCACTATTTAATTCCAAATTAAATATCACACTTTATTTACGAACCTTTACGACTTAAATTCCAAATTTAATCGTTACGGGTCTCAAAGCTCGATTAACGTCCAACGTTAATTTAATTAAAGTCTAATGGGCTTTTAATTAATTTCTCGTGGCGTGGACTTTTGGTTAACTCGGGTCAAACCGAATAACCAAAATCCAATCCGGGAGTTACCCCATAAGCCTAGAAATCAATCTTGGCCCATTAGGCCCAATTAAACTTTAAAGGTCCATTTGTCGCATTTGGGCTTTATGGAAGCGGTTTTGGGCCCAATTGGATCCAATTCAATTTGCCTTAACCCAACTTTGTACAACAAAGCCCATTAAGCCCAATAACAACATTTAAGCCCAAATACAATTTCAAGCCTAATTTAATTAAACACAAAAATTCCAAATTTCCCATTTAATTAAACTAAAGTGTATTAACATAATTAATCACCCAAATCAATATTTTCAAAACAAAAATTAGGCTAATTAATCATGCTCATTTACATCAATTAGTGTCCAACACAAATTAATAAAAAATCAAACCCAATCATGCTTCTTGACTCTCGGATTTCATAGGGAATTTTTGTCCGATTCGGTTTCAATCCAATTAATTCCACAATCGACTTTAAATCATATTCCCGAATGATTTCCAACACATCCAATTGTCAAAATCAAAAATCCCAAGACATATTAGGGCTAGACCAATTCGGCCAACATGAAAAAATTGGGGAAAAATGTTCCAAACATAATTTCAACAAATTGATCCAATCAATCCTTAATTCAAACACATTTAAGCATACTAATCAATCCAATTTCATTAATCACGCTCAAAATCAAGTTTGCCCAATTTTAAGCCCTAAATCAATTTCATGCTTTTAATCAAGCTTTGATACCATTGTTGGAGATTATCTAGGTCCCAAGGATCATAAATCAAGCATGAACATATGTGAATACATTCGAGAAGTCGTGGAATACTTACATCGATCGGTTGAGCGACGCGGAGGCAACAAAAATTTCAGATTCCGCTCCTCACTGGTTCGGCAGTCCACTGCTTTCAGTCCACTGTTTTCAGTTTTGATCACCAAGAATTTGATCTCCAAGCTTTGTCGTGGTGATTTCCGGCTCATTGGTGGACTTCCCATCACCTTCGCATGTCTCGTAGTGTGCTAGCACTTGCGATTTTTGCCACAAAAATCTAACTCTTGCTTCCCTTTTTCTTCCTGGTTCACGGCAAAAACCAAAAGCAGTGAAGAAGAAAATGGCGTGAGGAGAGAAGAGGGAAAATAGAGGAGAGATGAAAAAAGTGTTGTGTGTTTTGGCTAAAAAATGTATCATATACACTTAATCAATTTCTAAAATTGATTTTCCATTTTTGTTTTTCCAAAAAATCAAATGGCATTTAAGTTTTGCCAACCACCACATCAACTATTCACATCACACAAGTCAATCAAGTTGTCAAGTCACATCACTCAAAGTGACAAGTGATTTGACGCTTGATGTGACGCTAGATGCGACTAGCGATTTGACGTGCCGCGCTCGAATTTGAAATGCGAATGCGTTCGCAAATAATCTCGGGCTCGGGTTCGCTAATTCCAAATTAACGAATTTTTCGTTGTGTCGTAATTAAATGATTACGCCTAGCGAAGTCACTATTCACGTCCCTAACGAATTAATTCTAAATTAATTCGCTCGCCCGAATTAAAATCTAATTTTAATTCCGTGTCGAAATCCAATTTCGTTTAATATATCAAATATATTAATTTACCGATTAATTCCAAATTAATCGTTATCTCTCTTTAATGATATTTTATCCCAGATAAAATATCTCTGCAATTAATCCCAGATTAATTTTCTCTCTCATCTTATTAATCCCAGATTAATTTAGAGTGCGAGTCATACGTCATCGGTGAATCTTTGGGAAGCGACCAATCAAATCTCCGGATATGTTGGCAGTAAATTCGGTCGTCGGACTATCCGAACACGTAAGTACCTCGTACTACGTTTATACCGAATTACAAGACAAGGTTGGCTTCTAGCAAAGCGCCATGCCTCCCCAATTCTCCGGAAATATCCTTATAGGAATAAAGGATCTGTATCAGGCGTAGTATAGCGTATTTCTGTCCAATATCGGATGATCACATGCAAGGCCTGGGGCTGGTACAATGTCTGCCCCATACGAAGCATATATCGGATGACAAGCAATTAGTCTCTTTAAAATCGAATAATCATGACCAAGTCATATTATCCCGAGGGTTGCAACCTTATATAGAGAACCAGTTCTATATCCATGCGCGATCATCAACTTCATATGACTGGAGTGACACTTCCGTCTTGACATCACACCCAACACACTACGATTCTCGATATACCCAGAATTGGCGTACACAGAAACTGGTTAAAGCCCTGGACGACCTCAACCAAAGTATATTGATTGTCGTATGCATTAGCAGTGCAAGTCTCAGGTTAAGACCAAATACACCTACCCTGATTTCGGATTTCCATAGACACATAGTCATACTACCAATGGAATTCCGAGGGGGTCTTATCCAGAGCGAAGCTGTTTCCCGTACCATCGGTGAAACACAACCTCCTATTACACTTGCATGAGTATCATATACCAAAATATATGAGAACTATGCCGTTGTGCCATCACAACGCGCACAAGTGTAATACTAGTCTTTTACGCATTCATCGATGTCCAATCTCGATAATGCTCTGACTATGGATATTTAATGATTTATCCTTCGTGGATTGATACTGTCTCATATCATTCTCAATCCAGGAACAAATCATAGGGACCTCCTATCATTTATATATCTAGGTGATCTAATCACAAATGATAAGAGTGCAATCTCCTTTGTCACATAGTTAATTTGTACAACAATACTATGATCTGTACAAATAGTGACGCTATGGGTCATAATTGTCCAACAGACTCCACTAGGGATAGAGAATCGGTCTTGAAAACTACCTTGTAGTATTTATGGTGAGACTTATGATAACCATGTCTTCATCTTTTGCATACCTTTTTTTATCCCTGATGGCATCACATATCGAGAAATCAATTTCACTCAAGGCGGTGGATTGGTATGTGATGATAACCATCATTTATTGGCACCTACCCTTGGGTATTAAAGTACGTTCACTTGGTCAAACAGAACCTTGAGTGGCAGACCTAGCTGTGGACGATCCTTTATATCCTAAGGTATAAAATTGGTGCGTTCACTTGGTCGATTAGACCCTTGAGGGGGGAGACCTTACTGTGAGTAACCCTTCACCGATAAGAGCCTAAGCCTTAACCTTTAAAGCCTACATGAAAACCCACAAGTGTTATCCTATAGAAGCCTCATTTATGCTTGTGATTGGGCCCTCAACCATTTGAAGTTATTTGAACCTTTTATCATGGGTTATGAAACTTGTTGGAGGCAAGAAGGGCTGGAAAATAAAATAGTTGAAGAAACCCTTATGTTAGATGTTGATGATATGGAAGACTATGCCGCTGGAAAAGCCCCCAAATCACATATTGAAGCCGAACTCCAAAGGTTGAAGAAGTAAATGGAAATAGTTACCCAGAGAATATTGGGTAAGCATTACGACTTGCTAGGTTTTGGTACCGTGGCCTTCGAAGAGCAACTCCCCGCTGAGTTCAAAATGCCTGATATAAACAAATTTATGGGATTGGGAACTCTAAAGCACACTTTTGTCACTATGTGTCTATAATGAGCGCCACTGGCCTATCCGAGCACAAAGTTCTGAAACTGATTGGGATGTCTCTCAAAGGAGCATTAATGTCATGATACCACAGCTTGGGGAAAATGTGAAGGATAATTTGAGGGCATTGGATGAAGCCATCTTGAATCAGGTTGTCATAGATATGGAGATTGATTTTACGCTCCGTGACTTAGAAAACACGAATTAGAAATCGGAGGAGAACTTCAAAGAATATGTTAACTGTTGGAGGAGCCAGCTTTTGAAAATGTAAACACGACCCTCAGATAAGGACCAAAACAAGATGATCATCAATGGCACCAAGCCCTTTGTCTATAAAAAACTAAGGATGGCCTCCATTATCTCCGACTTTCAACCGCTAACGGAAACAGTTATGAACCTTGAAGAGGAAGAAGCGGGAGTCAAAAAATCAATGGACATAATAAGAAAATTACTGAAGGGACATCCGGAATGAAGCTTAGCCACACTGAAATAACCATTATCGGAAACATAAAAATTTTCAACCTTGGCATACCTTCGTCAAAGGTATTCAAGAAGTTAAAGAGACAAGGCCTGTTGAAACCACTAGAACCAAGCCCACTACATGGATCTAAACTGATATTGCTACTTGCACCAGGAAAGAGGCCATGAAAAAGACAATTATACCTGCTTGAATATGAAATTCAAGATTTTGTTACAGAGGCAAGATACTTATTCCTGAGGGGTACCACTCGTTAGCATGATTTTTGCATCGCACCTTTCCTTATCATGTAATGACACTTTTCAAATATTCGATGACGAAATAAATTTATTTTTCCAACTATATCTTGTCCCTCGATGAAAATAAGCATGTCTAGATTTAAAAAAAATACACTTCAATTTTAGAATCACTAGCAGAATACTATCCACAAAAATTACGCACTAAAACTTAAACTTGGAATTGTAAAGCAGTTAGAAAGAATTTATGCAGGCACAACTTATGGAGAGGTCAAAATACTTGACATTTCCGAAATTTAGGCTAAGATTATTTAAAACAAATGAAAGAAAAAGAAAAAGATAAGAAAAAAATAAAAAGTGAGAAAAATAAAATGGTGAGTCCTACAAAATCTACTCCGCTATTTGAATTGTTGAGTAACCATGAGTATCATGAACCCTACAACTACTTTTGTGTGAAACGAAAGCTCAAATATTTAGTATGCAATGCAACATTAGTTCATGAAATTGTTGAATAATCAGGTGCTCGCATCAAGAATTTGAATTTTTTGCAATTCGATGACTTAAGGAAGGCAGGGATCAAGATCATCCCTACATAAAAAGAAATTTTGACAAATTTTATGGATCATTAACTAGGTTTTAGATTACATTGTCTAATGAAAAGATGAAAAAATAAACTAAAGTGTCAGTACTAATCTACACTTGGCCCCAACATAAATCGTTGTAGGTTGTACGTAATTCCTTATAAAAGAATCACACACACACGAAGAAGCATTTGAAAGGTGAAACCTTTGTTGGTGTTTAATTTGAAATTTAGACGATGCTCATATTTTGAAGAGAGATGGAATTTCAAAAGAAGGAAACTTCTGAGAACATGCGAAGAGTCAATGCATGATAAGAAAATAAATTTGGAAAGCAAAAGCGATGATTGGAGAAACCTCGAAGGGCTGCTTGAACAAGAGTGAGACAAAGTCTGATTGTACCTCCACAAAAGACACTTCACAACTCCGGTAATCACACAAGCCAAAGAACATGCATGCAAATAGCGACCATTTTCATACACACATACATGCATATATGCATATATACAAATTGTTGGACAATTATGACCCATAGCGTCACTATTTGTACAGATCATGGTGTTGTTGTACAAATTAACTATGTGATAAAGAAGATTGCACTCTTATCATTTGTGATTAGATCACCAAGATGTATAAATGATAGGAGGTCCTTATGATTTGTTCCTGGATTAAGATGATATGAGACAGTATCAGTCCACAAAGGATAAATCATAAAATATCCATAGTCAGAGTATTATCGAGATTGGACATCGATAAATGCGTAAAAGACTAGTGTTACACTTGTGCGCGTTGTGAGGGCATAACGACATAGTTCTCATATATTTGGGTATAGGATACTAATGCAAGTGTAATAGGAGGTTGTGTTTTACTGATGGTACGGGAAACAGCTTCGCTCTGGATAGACCCCCTCAGAATTCCATTGGTAGTATGACTATGTGTCTATGGAAGTCCGAAATCAGGGTAGATGTATTTGGTCTTGAACTGAGACTTGCACCGCTAATACTTGCGACAATCAATATACTTTGGTTTTGGTCGTCCAGGGCTTTAACAGGTTCTGTGTACGCCTCTACTGGGTATATTGAGAATCGTAGTGTGTTGGGTGTGATGTCAAGATGAAAGTATCACTCCAGTCATATGGAGATGATAATCGCGTAGGGATACAGAACTGGTTCTCTAAAGTGTTGCAACCATCGGGATAATATGACTTGGTCATGATTATCCAATAATAAAGAGACTAGTTGCTCGTAATCCGATATATGCTTCTTACGGGGCAGACATTGTACCAGCCTCAGGCTTTGCATGTGATCATCCGATACTGGATCAAAATACGCAATACTACGTATACTACGCCTGATATAGATCTGCTTATTCCTGTAAGCATGTTTCTGGAGAATTGGGTAGGCATGACGCTTTTCTAGAAGCCAACCTTGTCTTGTAAATCGGTAAAACATAGTACTAGGTACTTACGTGTTCGGATTGTCCGACGACCGAATTTACTGCCAACATATCTGGGGATCTCATGGGTCGCTTCCCGAAGATTCACCGATGACGTATGACTCGCACTTTAATTAATCTGGGATTAATTAGATTAGAGAGAAAATTAATCTGGGATTAATTGCGGAGATATTTTATCTGGGATAAAATATCATTTAAAGAGAGAAAATGATTAATTTGGAATTAATCGATAAATTAATATATTCGATATATTAAACGAAATTGGATTTCGAAGCGGAATTGAAATTAGATTTTAATTCAGGCGAACGAATTAATTTAGAATTAATTTGTTAGCGACGTGAATAGTAATTATGCTAGGCATGATTATTTAATTAAATTAGATTTAATTACGTCGCAACAAAAAATTCGTTAATTTGGAATTAGCGAACCCAAGCCCCTGATTATTTGTGAGAGCATTCGCATTTCAAATTTGAGTGCGGCACGCAAGTCAAATCAAGCGTCAAATAATTAGTCACATGAAGCGTCAAATCACATGTCACTTTGAGTGATGTGACAATTTGATTGATTGATGTGATTGATTGATTGATTAATTGATAGTGGTGGTTCAAAGCTTTAATTGGTTTGACTTTTTAAAAGCCAAAATTTGGTATATGATTTTGGAAAATCAATTACCAAAATTCAACAACACATTTCATCTCTCTCTCCACTCTTTTCTCTTCATCTCTCTCGCCCAAGAAGGGCATTCTTCTTTCTGTTTTCTGGTCTGAAAAATCGAGAGCCAATGAGGAAAAGGGAAGCAAAGTGTGATGATTTTGTGGCAAAATCATCAAGAGCTAGCACTCCGAGAGACATCCGAAGGTGATAGGGAAGTCCACCCATGAGCTTGGGATCATTTGACGAAGCTTGGATCTTGACGAAGGACCTCACATGGCCGATTCTTGGAGGAAATAGCAGCTCACTGCCGTGAGCAGTACATAGGACATAAATCGATTTTTGTTCGTTGTCGCGTCGCTCAACCGATCGATGTGAGTATTCCGCAACTCCATCGTTGTATTCTCACATGTGTTTTATGCTTTGTATTCGATCCTCGGGGCCGTAGAACTCCAACAATGGTATCAGAGCGATTGAAAATCATGAAATTTGATTATGGCTTAAAATTTGGGTAAATTGTTTTTAGCATGATTTTATGAAATTGGATGAATGAATATGCTTAAATATGTTTTAATTGAAGTTTGATTTGATCAATTTCAAGAAATTGTGTTTGGAACATTTTTCCCCAAATTTCCTTGCTTGGCCAAGAATACTAGATGCCCTAATTCTTGGTATTTTTTGTTTCGTTGATCATTGGATGACTTGAAATGATTGAGGATGTTGATTTAATGTCGATTGTGGATTTAATTGGATTGAAACCGAATCGGACACAAAATCCCCTACATTGCCGAGAGCTAAAGAGCATGTTTGGGTTTGATTTTTTGTTAAATTGTGTTGGACACCATTTGATGTTATTGAGCATGATTAATTAGACAAATTTGTGTTTTGGAAATATTGATTTGGTTAATTAATAATGTTATACATTTTATGTAATGAAATTGTGAAATTGGGTTTTTGTAATTTAATTATGTTGGGCCTATTTTGAAAAATTGGGCTTGAATGTTGTAAATGGGCTTATTGGGCTTGGTTGTACTAAGTTGGGTTTAGGCTAAATTGGTTGGATCCAATTGGACCGAAAACCGCTTCCATAATGCCCAAATGCGACTAATGGACCTTTAATGTTTAATTGGGCCTAATGGGCCTAAATTGATTTATAGGCTTATGGGGTAATTCCTTGATTGGGATTTGGTTGCCGAAGCCCACGCCTTAAAAAAATTAATTAAAAGCCCATTGGACTTTAATTAAATTAACGTTGGACATTAATCGAGCTTTGAGACCCGTAACGATTAAATTTGGAATTTAAGTCGTAAAGGTTTATTAATAAAGTGTAATATTTAATTTGGAATTAAATAGCGAATTAGTATTAAATAAAAATTGAATTTGATTTAATTTTGTAGTTTAATTTAATTCGAGAATTCGTACTTTGAGTACTTATTCGTAAAAATGAGTTTGACTCGAGCAAAATCAAATTGTTGTTTGAACATTGGATGATCACTAATTATCAGATTAATTAATTTGATTAGATTGATTGATAACATGCTTGTGTGAATACATGGTTACGATGCATGAATAATGTATATCGTGTTGGTATAAATCTAGTTCCCAAGATCATACAAGTCATGAAAACAATGCGTGAATACGTCAACGGAGGTAGCGGAATACTCACATCGATCGGTTGAGTCGATTTGAAGACGAATGAAGCCCAAAAACCTCACTGCCAAGAGCGCCAACTGCAGCAGTCCACTGCCTTCGATTTTCAGATTTGAGCTGAGAAAACGGAGCTCCAAGCCTCGTCCGACGGATCCCGGCTAATGGGCGAACCTCCCTACCACCTTCGCATGACTCGTAGTGTGCTAGCACTTGCGGTTATCACCATGAAAACGCAACTCTTGCTTCCCTTTGTTCACGCCATTTCTGGTTCAAAACCAGTGAGCTTCTAAGCTTTTGGGCGTGAGAAGAAGAGAGCAAAAATGAGAGAGAAAGAAAAGTGTAAAGTTATTACAAAAGTTGTAAATCATTTTGTTTATATATTTTCCAAAATATTAAATGATTTACCAATTAATTTAACTTTCAAAAAGTCAAAGAAATTGAATGTAAAAAGCTTGAGTGTTCCACACTCCAAAATCAATGTCCATCAAGTCATATCAACTTTAATAAAGTGACATGTCTTTCAATCAATCAATCACATCAATCAATCACATCACTCAAAGTGACATTTGTTTTGACGCTTGATGTGACGAATGATTTGACGCTTGATGCGACTTGCGATGCCGCACTCGAATTCGAATCACACTCGGGCTCGGGTTCGTTAATTCCAAATTAACGATTTTTCCGTCGCGTCGTAATTAGATGATTACGCCTAGCGAATTCACTATTCACGTCGCTAACGAATTAATTCTAAATTAATTCGTTCGCCCGAATTAAAATCTAATTTTAATTCCGCGTCGAAATCTAATTTCGTTTAATATATCGAATATATTAATTTAATCGATAAATTCCAAATTAATCGTTATCTCTCTCTAGACGATATTTTATCCTAGATAAAATATCTCCGTAATCAATCCTAGATTAATTTTCTCTCTCTTCTATATAATCCCAGATTATTCAAGAGTGCGAGTTGTGCGGGCATAACGACATAGTTCTCATATATTGGGTATAGGATACTAATACAAGTGTAATAGGAGGTTGTGTTTTACTGATGGTACGGGAAACAGCTTCGCTCTGGATAGACCCCCTCAGAATTCCATTGGTAGTATGACTATGTGTCTATGGAAGTCCGAAATCAGGGTAGATGTATTTGGTCTTAACCTGAGACTTGCACCGCTAATACTTGCGACAATCAATATACTTTGGTTTTGGTCGTCCAGGGCTTTAACAGGTTCTGTGTACGCCTCTACTGGGTATATTGAGAATCGTAGTGTGTTGGGTGTGATGTCAAGACGAAAGTATCACTCCAGTCATATGGAGATGATAATCGCGTAGGGATACATAACTGGTTCTCTAAAGTGTTGCAACCATCGGGATAATATGACTTGGTCATGATTATCCAATAATAAAGAGACTAGTTGCTCGTAATCCGATATATGATTTGTACGGGGCAGACATTGTACCAGCCCCAGGCCTTGCATTTGATCATCCGATATTGGATCGAAATACGCAATACTACGTATATTATGCCTGATATAGATCCGTTTATTCATGTAAGCATGTTTCTGGAGAATTGGGTAGGCATGGCGCTTTGCTAGAAGCCAACCATGTCTTGTAAATCGGTAAAATGTAGTACTAGGTACTTACGTGTTCGGATAGTCCGACGACCGAATTTACTGCCAACATATCCAGGGATCTCATGGGTCACTTACCGAAGATTCACCGATGATGTATGACTCGCACTTTAATTAATCTGGGATTAATTAGATGAGAGAGAAAATTAATCTGGGATTAATTGCGGAGATATTTTATCTGGGATAAAATATCATTTAAAGAGAGAACGATTAATTTGGAATTAATCGATAAATTAATATACTCAATATATTAAACGAAATTGGATTTCGACGCGGAATAGAAATTAGATTTTAATTCGGGCGAACGAATTAATTTAGAATTAATTCGTTAGCGACGTGAATAGTAATTATGCTAGGCATGATTATTTAATTAAATTAGATTTAATTACGTCGCAACGGAAATTTCGTTAATTTGGAATTAGCGAACCCGAGCCCGGGATTATTTGCGAGCGCATTCACATTTCGAATTCGAGTGCGGCACACAAGTCAAATCAAGCATCAAATCATTAGTCACATCAAGCGTCAAATCACATGTCACTTTGAGTGATGTGACAATTTGATTTATTGATGTGATTGATTGATGGTGGTTAATTGGTTTGACTTTTTAAAGCCAAAATTTGGTATATGATTTTGGAAAATCAATTACCAAAATTCAACAACACATTTCATCTCTCTCTCCTCTCTTTTCTCTTCATCTCTCTCGCCCAAGAAGGGCTTTCTTCTTTCTGTTTTCTGGTCTGAAAAACCGAGAGCCAATGAGGAAAAAGGAAGCAAAGTGTGATGACTTTATGGCAAAATCATCAAGAGCTAGCACTCCGAGAGTCATGCGAAAGTGATAGGGAAGTCCACCCATGAGCTTGGGATCATTGACGAAGCTTGGAGCTTGACGAAGGACCTCACATGGCCGATTCTTGGAGTAAACAGCAGCTCACTGCCGTGAGCAGTACAGAGGACATAAATCCATTTTTGTTCGTTGCCGCGTTGCTCAACCGATCGATGTGAGTATTCCGTAACTCCCTCGTTGTATTCGCACATGTGTTTTATGATTTGTATTCGATCCTCGGGGCCGTAGAACTCCAACACAAATAGCATTTCTTTTCGTAGGAAAATTTAAACAAAGCCAGCCTCCAAGAAGTTTAGCAAGACAGAGAACGTTCAGTAGTGGTCAAGAGTTGAAGCCTCCAAACCACTAACCATCTAAAGTCAGAATGACGAAACGTTGGGGGCAAGGCCCACTTGAGTGAAAACATTGGGGGCGAGGTCTGCTTAAGAGAATACAGTAGGGTGAGGCCCATTTAGGAGAAACACTGGGGTTGAGGCCCGCTTTGTCATTCTTAGACAAATCCTGATCAAGGTTTACATTACTTGGTCAGTAAAGTAAACCTTTTGAGACTGGTACATGTCGTATGCTCCAATCTTGGATTCCATTGGTTTCTCTATGAACCATGAGTCTTGGAGACTTGTATAGACGTGTAGGTGTTTATAGCGGATAAACAATGAACGACTCACCAAAGATTCTTAATTGATGGTACACCAACGTCAATAAGAATCTTCTCGGGTTGAGTAATATAGTGATTCTTTGCTTGAGATACCACTATGGATATATGAGTTATCCTCCACACTTTGATGGCAGTCACATCACCGATCTATTAAGATCAGACCTCTGCTTGTTCTTTGGGTGTGGACTGATGCTCAGGATATCCTGTGTGTATCAAGAAAGGATCTGTCAATTCTGTGTACAGTGTTGGGATGTATGCCCTAGAGCTACATGTAATGTAAACGGCTTTATATGTTTTGAAATAAAATGATGCAATATTCATTTATCAAAGTGTTTGTTTAATTTTAGCATATTTTAAATTATCTAGAATACCCTAGATTCTATATAAGAGGATTTATGTTTGAAGTTAGTAATCTTAAATAGTCCATAGAGAGCAAATAAAGCGGGTAACCATTTTATATTTGTATGGTGACCTTGATCCGAGATCGTCCATGTAGAGACATGAGAATGAAGGCACCTTGTATGATGTGATCATATATGACCAGATGGAAATGACATTCTTATAACATCCATTAAATACGGAAAGTCATTTTGATCTACTAGATGGTCATATATGAATTGATCTTAATCCTGAGTGTACTACGAACTCCTGCATGACAAGCTATGTCCTTTGATTTACAAAGGTGAGGTTGGTGTAGCAGTCCAGACCAATAGTTACGTACTTTGGGGGCATGGTCTGTTGTGTAGCTGGGAATATTTTACATAGATATGGAGTTCACTCCTTCTTGCGAGAAGTAGAGGAGTATATTTCTTAAGGGTTGATTCGGTACTTGAACGGTTTGAGCGCTCAAGTCTTTCTATTACGAATAGAAAGATTAAAATTCATAATGGTTATGAATAAATCATTCATTAGAGAATTAATGTACTTAAGGTAAAAATAATTAGAGGGGTATAATGGACATTATGACCTGGCTCTAATTATGAGATACTCGCGAATGGTAAATTTGTATGTAGTGACTATATCGATGGACACCCACTTGGTTCAGCTTAATATATCATCTGCGGCAACGAGAGTGCAACTTCAGGTTTTTTATGGAATAACCCGGAGTTAATAATTTAAAATATTTAATTAATAGCTTAATTAATATTTCGAGATTATTGGAGCTCGGAACCGTAGGTCCATTTGGTCCATGTGATAGCTCGATATACTATAGCAGATTTAATATAATTGGATAGTCCAATTATATACTCACAAAGTATAAATATTATTTAGTCACACTTGAACTATATGTTAAAAGTTTAATATATGGTTTTATTAAATATTTGATATTTAATCATATGTATTAAATTATATAAAGATATAATTTGATGAAAGGCTAAATTTGGAATTTCTAAATTTTGGGTTTTGGAAACCCTTGGCTTTATTTTAGTAGTTATACCTTTTTGAAAGGTAATAACTATTTAGTTTTGTAACATATAATTCCATTATGGAAATTATAATTGCATGTTACAAAATTAATAAATAAAATAAAGGCTTGGCCGATTTTTTGATGGAGGAAAAATGAAAGGATTTTATTTTATTTTGTAAAATTAAACCCTAAGTATAAAAAGGAAAATATGATTTTTCTTTTATAAGACTTTCATTCTAACCCTAGCCTCTATCTTCTTCTTCTACAAATCCTCTCAAGTTGTTGAGAAAACAAAAGAAGAACAAAAGATAAATAAAAATAAAATAACAAAAGTTGTTGTGTGAATTTAATCTCTAAATAGCTTAGGGATTGTTTATGTGAGTCTTGCCCACACAAGTTTCCGTTGGTAACGAGATATAGTTCGGAAGACTTTGTGGTGTCGAAAAAATCTTTTTCTTCATCTTTTTCTTGTGGTTCACGGCAGTGAGTATTGTTTGTGCTCATTGCCGCCCATTTACTTGGTGAAACGGAACTCCGTTTGGTTTCGTTTTAATCCAGCTTTTTTGGAGAATATTTTGTGGTGTTTTGGGTCTGTGTTGGGGCTGTTTTCAAGTGAAAAATCAGAACCAAAACACAGCCATTGTCTGCGTTTTCCAGGGGCTGTTTCGGTAGTGCAATGTGAGCGTATCGGGTCCAAAACAGTCCAAATTTTGTCCGGCTGTTTGGGGATTATTCCGGGGCTGTTTCGAGGCAGGAATTTTGTCTAAAACTGAAGTAAAATTTCAGTGGTGGTGGCAACAACTTTCGGCCAGAACAAGGGAAGGGTAGAAATATTTTTCAAGTCCGATTTGTGTGGCTAAACCGTTTTCGCTGCGCAGGGAAAATGTTTCCTACAATTGGCATCGATAGTAAGGTTGAAAAGTGTTCTTAACCCTTCTTTTTTTTTCATTTAAAGTTACTGTTTTTAATATGTTTATATTAGTTATAAATATTGACATGCATGGTTGGATGAGTAGGCACAATATAATATTCATATGATGAATGATTATTATTTTTCATGTGATGAATGGATCTTGCATTGGTCGTAAATTTTTCCGGCTCTTATTTTTGTGGTTGGTTTTTTATTTTGGTATGTAAGGCCATATGGCCAATGTTTTTTACAATTGTTGTAATTTTATTTTCCAATGTAAATTTTCAATTGTTTTAATTTTGGAGCACCGAAGTCACAAAAGGAGCCAACACCTCCTTGGAGCGTAATGTGAAGACCAAGGGATGTCTTGGGTATTTTTGTACTAATTAGATTAGTATAGGGAAAAATAAGAGCCCGGTCAATGCAATTTTTTTTTTATGTTATATGTATCTTTAATTCGAATTGTTTGAATAACATGTCATATAACTTAGGGTGTCTACTCTTACATTTCACATACCATAACATGTTTTAGATGCATTATCATTATAGATATGAAATATGATTTTATGTGATTTAAAATGTTTAAATTAGAATATGACATGTATGGAAAAACAATTAATTGGATTAATTTGTTTTAAGGTTTAAAATTTGAATTCTAATATATTGGGCTTAATTAGTGCATAATAAATTCCATTGGTATATAGGATGGAAACCCAGACATAAATTTCATAGCCGAATCTGAATGGACGGTACGATTGGTCTGCACTCGGGATACAATTGCACGTACCATTGGATTTTATAACGCACTAAGATTAATTAAGTAGTTTAATATAAATCTTGACCATTTTAGGATTCTAAAATTTTAAACCTATTAGTGTTCTATTATTTTAAAATGTAAAAATATAATAAGTCATTAATACCACTCTAATTAAATTAGTTTAATTGAGTAATACAATTAGTAGAGACTAATGGAAATTAGTAATACAATTTTTAAGAGTTAAAATTGGTTAGGTCACTAATAGTGTACTAGTGTTAATAAGAGTTATGATTTAGCCGCCATAAATTTATTCACACTAGTTAAATTAAAATATTAGATATTTTATAAATAGAACCCTTAAACTTAAAATAGTGTGTGGGAGAGGGATATACGACAGTATATCCCACGATCTCCGTTGTTAGTCCGAAAATGTGAGATTCAAAAGGTGCCTCGAGACGGCTTTGCTTTCATCCCCCTACGGATGGTGTCCATTTTGGGTCAATATCAGGTTTGGATTCTGATAGGATAGAGATTCTAAATGTATCTTGAGAACTGACCTACCCTACTGCGGCACTTCACTCGTTAAGTCCAAGAATCCCGAAACGGCGGGTCACACTCACAAATGAATAATTAACTGTTAATGAAATTCCTTGATCGAATCAAATGGTAGTTGTTTAATATAGGAATAAGAGTTATTCCTGCATATATTAATCTACTGAGATTGTCTCGATCTATTATGCAAGTACTTGACCTACCCTATGGCGGCACTTACTTGTGGGATGATAGATTTCTGTGGCATAATAATTCTCTTAGGTTTCTAATTCGTTATTCCTAGTTCATGCATCATGTTTAATTTTATGCCAAATTTGTTTGATGATTTTAATATGCAATGAATGAATGTTAAATGCATGTTTATTTTATTTTCAGCCATGATTTCTCTAATTATTTCCATACTCTCAAATGATAAATTAACGGGAGAAAATTATGTTAAGTGGAAAAGTAACATGAACGCTATCCTGGTCTGTGAAGACCTAAAGTTTGTCCAGACGGAGGAATGTCATCCGGAGCCGGCCAGAAATACTAGCCAAACTTTGCGTGATGCCTACCAGAAATGGGTCGCAGCTAATGAGAAAGCCCGCTGCTACTTGCTAGCAGGGATGTCTGAGGTTCTTGCTGCAAAGCATGAACCTATGGCTTCTGCATCTCAGATGATGGAGTCATTGCAGGGCATGTTCAGACATCCTTCGGAGCGTCAACGTCATGAGGCCATGGTCTCAGAGATGACTGCTATGATGAAGGATGGGACATTAGTCCGATAGCACATCTTGAGGATGATGACCTATCTCAACACTGCTGAAACCCATGGAGCTCATATTAACGAGTGTAGCCAGGTGACCATGATTATGGAAACTCTTCTGAAGAGTTTCTTGCAGTTTAAAAGAAATTATGTTATAAACAAGTTGACTTTTACTTTGACACAGCTGCTAAATGAGCTCACCCTATACGAGTCCATGCTTGTGGATCCCCGTAAGCCCAGTGCTGAGGAAAATATTGCCGAGTCTTCAAAATCTGCAAAGATGGAGAAGAATGGAACTGTGAATGCTAAGGTTATTGGTACAGCTACTTGATATAAGTAAATAAATTATTGAAGGTAACTTTACTATAAGAGTTGGGATAATGGATGTTGTTTCTGTAAAACAGTGGGAGTTATCAGTTTTCAATTTTCAAATAAAAGTTATTTGAATTTAAACAAAGTGTTATTTATTCTTATTTTGTGACAGAAATTTGATTTTTGTTTCAAAACTATTGTATGCTGGTTTCCATTTTATCTAATAATAATAGTTATTATTTCAAAATGGATTACTTATATGCAAAGGAAACTAGGAGATAACTTATATTGTTAAGATTGTTAACATATAACCCACTACTCAACACTGAAATGTTTAAGGTTGAAAAACCTAAAACAAAACTGCAAAAGATTTATCACGATGACACATATATATGGTATCTTAGACTTGGTCATATCAACCTTGACCGGAATGATAGATTGATAAAGAACAGAGCCTTAAACCAGTTAAAGCTAAGAACTTTACCAGTCTGTGAATCCTGTTTAGAAGGAAAAATGACCAAGAGACCTTTTACTGGAAAAAGGTATAAGAGCCAGTCAACCACTTGAGCTAATACATTCAAATGTTTACAGATCGATGAATGTAAGAGCACGAGGTGGTTATGAATACTTCGTCATATTCTTTAACTATTATTCCAGATATGGGTATGTTGACCTAATGCAGCACAAGTCATATACTTGTGAACAGTTCAAAGAGTATCGTGCTGAGGTTGAGAACCAGTTGGGTAAAACAATCAAAACTCTACGATCAGATCATTGAGGAGAATACCTTCACAGAGATTTCGAGGAATTCTTAGTTAAGCATGGGATAGTATCCCAGCTCACAGCACCTGGAACACCACTGCAAAATGGTGTTTTGGAGAGGAGAAATCAGACCCTACTAGTCATGATGATATCTTTGTTTAGTTATAGCTCACTACCTAGTTCGTTCCGGGGATATGCACTGCAAACTATAATGCATATCCTTAATTTAATTCCATCTAAGTCTGTTCTTATGACTCCCTTAGAGTTGTGTAATGGTCGTAAAACCAGTTTACGACATTTCCGAATATGGGGGTGTCCAACACATGTGCTGAAGAATAAGACTACAAAGTTGGAGCCATGTTCTCAGGTGTGCCTATTTCTAGGCTATCCTAAGGAAACTAGTGGTGGATTCTTCTATAGTCCTGAAGATAACAAAGTGTTTGTATCAACAAATGTTACGTTTCTAGAGGATGACTATTTAAGGGAGTTCAATCCTTGAAGTAAAGTGTTACTCGAGGATTTTCTTGTTGGTTCGACCAGAACACCATCGTCAACAACAGTTGACAAATACATAACACCTTCGATATCTGAGCGCCAGATGCAAGTTTGTCAGAATGATCTACTACCTACACGCAGTGGGAGGATTGTACGACAACCTGATCACTACCTTGGGGTTGGAGAGGCACAAGTTGTCGCATCCAGTGATGTTATAGATGATCCATTGACCTATCGTAATGCAATGGATGATTCTTACAAAGAGGTGTGGCTCAAAGCCATGAACCTAGAGATGAAGTCCATGTACTCCAACTCATTCTGGGAACTTGTAGACCAACCGGATAGGGGTGAGACCCATAGGTTGCAAGTGGATCTACAAGAGGAAGATGGGAGCAGATGAGAAGGTACAGACCTTCAAGGCTAGGCTAGTGGCCAAGGGTTATGCCCAGAAAGAGGGAGTTGACTATGAGGAAACTTTCTCGCCAGTGGCCATACTCAAATCTGTCTGCACTCTTCTATCCATTGGCGCATAATCTCCCAATCTTCGCTTTCGTGAAAGAATGTCTTTCATGAAATTGACATAGCTAGGCATTTTTTCCAACGCTTCTGCAAATGGAATATTGATATGCAGTTTTTTAAAGATCTCCAAGAATCGAGCAAACTGCTTGTCCAATTTGTTTTTGCTGGAGACGCTGTGGAAAATGTGGAGGTAAAGTGATTCTTTCTTGATCTTTTTCCTTTGATTATTTTTCCTCTATCTGTGGAACTGCATCTTTTGGCACTTCTTCAATTGTTGCCTTGATTCCAATATCTTTATTGATTTCAGTGCCGTTTTTTAAGGTAATGGCTTGACATTGCTCTTTCCCTCGGTTTCTTGAATTTGGTTCTGTGTTGCTAGGAAGGGTACCTTGCGGTCTGTAACTCGGAGCATTGGCCAGTTGTCCAATTTGATTTTACAGTGCCTTTATAGAAGAAGTTAAGCTTCATTTGATGCTGCTTGATTTTGAATTAATGCTGCTTGATTTTGAAACATAGCATCGTACTTTTTTAATTGAGCCAGCACTTCCGCTATTCCTGGTTCTTTTTCATGCTCCTGGCTTTGCTGTTGGAATCCTGGAGGTGGATAGTTCTTTTGCCTTGAATTGTTGCTCCATGCGAAATTGGGATGATTCATCCACCCTGGGTTATAGGTATTGGAATATGGATTGTTTCACTGTCTGTTGAAATTGTTGACATAATTCATTGTTTCTTTATGTTGGTTTATCTCTGGTGCTCCTCTATATGGTGAAATTGTGGATCCAATATTGTTTTGCATGCTAAGAGTTTCGAAGAATTTGCATATCTGATCCAACTTGGCATTCACTGATGTGTTGGCTCCAACTTCATAAATTCCAGCAATTCGTTGGATCAAGCTCATTTATGTTGGCCATAATGAATTATTGTTAGTCATTTCTTTAATTAGGTCCCAAGCTTGATCTTCTCCTTTTGCCATTAAAGCTCCTCCAGCAGCAACATCAATTGTGGTTCTCATTATTCCAGAAAGTCCATTGTAAAAGGTTTGAACTTGTAGCCACTTTGCGATCTCATGATGAGGACATTTCTGGAGTAAATCTTTGAATCTTTACCAAGCTTCGTAAAGGGATTCTGAATCTTGTTGCACGAAGGATGTGATGTCATTCCTCAAATTTGCAGTTCTGGCTGGTGGAAAGTACTTTGCAAGGAATTTGGTGGCTAGAATGTTCCAAGTTGTGATGGAACCTACTGGTAACGAACGTAGCCAAGCTTTAGCTCTGTCTTTCAGGGAATATGGAAAAACCCGCAGTCTCATTGCTTCTTCAGCTGCTCGGTTGTAATTGAAAGTACTGCAAATTTCCAGGAAGTTCCTGATGTGGGCATTAGGATCTTCAGTTGCATTCCCCCCAAACTGAACTGACTGCTGAATCATCTGAATGTATGTTTCGATGTCACACGCATTTGCTGGTAAGTGAGGAAGTATAATACAAGAAATGAGTTCGTCAACCATCGGAATGGTTCTCTCTCGAATGGGAATTGGTGGTGCAACGTTCAAAGGTTCAGGTTCCATGTTAATGATTGCTTCTTGACCTTCTCACATTTCCCTTCTCAACTGTCTGATGGTTCTTTCAATCTATGGGTCAAGCGGTTGAAGTTCAAAGCTTCTGGTTCGTCTCATGTAGTGTCTGAGAACCTTAAACACAATAAAACAAAAACAGTAAGTAAAAAAGAAAATTAGATACAAGTAAAGGTATATAACCTCAAAATTAATAGTGAAAGATAAATAAGTCCACGGCAACGGCGCCAAAAACTTGACCGGCGCGTAATCACACACGTATAACGCAAGCGCATGTATCATCAAGTAGTATAAAAGTATCGATCCCAAGAGGACTTAAAACCTTTTGTTATTAATTTATGAAGTTAAATGTTTACAAGTATCTAATTGATTGGTTGTTTGATTGGGTGGTGACTTTAAAATTTAAAACAAGTAAATAAAATTGCTTGAAAGTAGATTGAAGAAAATTCAAATTTATAAAACTATCCAGGGTTGTGAATCATTCCAATATCTTTTTAAAAGATGAAGTGGTTATTTTACATTTGTGTAATATATTGGTTTATTAACCCGGAACACGAAATTATGTAAAAGCCTCTTCCGATGGTCAAATACAAATACCCAGTATAACCCAATTAATCATATTCCTATGTTAACCAAGTTATCTGAATTCATTAAGATTAAGTTCCAATTATGGCTACCCCCGCCCGACAGGTATATTCATATCCTGTAAGGAAATCTATTAAAGGGTTATCTATCATCAAGGAAGATCGTAGGCTATTAAGTCTAAGGTCTTAAACCTAAAATCTTTTTTCCAAGTTCATTTTAAGTTTACCGAATCAATCTTATTAATGGTCAGTTAACAAGATGCATTAAGACTAAGGCTCAATAAATAAACCTTTATATTACCCAAACTGTAATTTAACCCCTTATAAACCGGTGATATTGGACTTCATCACAACCCCAGATAACTGGTTTAGTTACGACACATATTTACGGGTAGTAAAAACTTAAATAAAATAAAAGACATAAAGTAAAATGCTGAAAAGTAAATTGCTGAAAAGTAAATGACGAAAAGTAAATGCTGAAATTAAATACTGAAAATTAAATACTGAAAAGTAAATGCTGAAAGTAAATTGCTGAAAAGTAAATGCTGAAAGTAAATTGCTGAAAAGTAAATAAAGTAAAAGTACAATAAAAGAAAATGATGAGGTAAAAGGATCCACTTTTATTACTACCATTTTAGATATCTCCCTAATATAATATATTAAATTTGCGTGATAATTACCAACCAGCCATATAGGCGGTATCCTGATTAAGTCAAATTAATGATTAATTACCAACCGACCAACCAGGCGGTATCCATGCTTAGTCAGGTTAAAACCAATTTATAATTAATTACCAACCGACCAATATGGCGGTATCCTCGTTAAGTCAGATTTAAATAGTTATTATATTATAATTATGGGAGATTAATCTAAATAGAAATAATAAAAGCTTTACCTTTTACCCCAGCAAGGGGGAGTTACCTCATCATTGCTTGAAAAGTAAAAACTGAAAAAGTAAAGAAAGAAAAGTATTGTGCGTAAAAGTAAATTGCGGAAAGTAAAAAACTGAAAAGTAAAGAAAAGAAAGTGCGAAAGCGGAAATTAATTACTAAAAGCTGTAAATAAACAAACAAGATACAATCTTCTTAGTTATTCTTAAGGAATTTCAAAGAAGAAAGTATGAATTTATTGGCAAAATTTTGCCTCCATCAAATCATCCACCAAATCCATTATTAATTGCTCCACTAATTGCAACACCAAAACCATTATTAATTGCTCCACTAATTGCAACACCAAAACCATTATTAATTGCTCCACTAATTGCTATCATGTTTGGTGGGAGTTTGACTTTTTTTATTTTTTTATTTTTTTGCTTTGAAAATGACTTTAATAATTACACATAACACACTGTCGGATATTTCATCAATTCGGTCATGATATCTTCAGAATTCGAAATTATTTTGTTCTTCAAAGTTGTAGATATTTCTGTTTTCTTAATTTGGAACTTGAATCAGCTCAATCCGATATCGAGTAAAAAGAAAATACTACAATTGTGCAAAATTGGAATTTCTGAAACTGAACTTCGTTAGAACGCCCTTTCAAGTTTCCAATCTGCAAAATTAATATGTCAAGTCCAATTTTTGCCCTTATTTGACCCACATTTCATCCTAAATGATTTCATTGAGTCCCAATATTATTTTATCTGTAAAATAAACTAAAACACATCAAAACGTTCATCAAACCCGAGAAACTAAACAAAATATTAAGTAAAATGAGTGATAAATATTGATATATTTTCCACACATCAATAAGCCTAGCTAATAGGTACGCAATTCGGCCACCTTCGAATTCGCAAAGAACACGAATGACCTTTCTGAACTATACAAGTCGGGGTCATCATATATGTTTAACAATCCCTCAGTCGTAGGTTATCTGAGTTGTGCTTAGGAAACATAGAATACACCGTCAAGTTTCCAAGGTGCACATCTCATGTCGACATGTCCACGATTCTTTACAACTGATGTGATCCACCTTAGGTGATTGGCTTTGGCAAAAGTCTTTAAGAATCGTGACATTACTTACATGGATACCTAAACCCCTTATGGTACACATATAGGCCGACGGATCCTATCTTGCTTCACACTTGATTACTAAGTGCATCGGTCCACACCCAATAAACATATAGAGGTCGGACCATGAAAAGATTCTGACATATATGGCATCAAATTGTGGAAGATCTTATACAAAATCAATGATATCCTATAATCAAAGGATTACATATACTACTCGACTCGAGGAAATTTCTATTGATAGTGGTGTGTACTTCCAACTATTAGAAATTACCTATGAGTCATTCAGTATTCGCTTCAACGAATACCCACATGTCTATACGAGTTTCCAAAACTCATGGTACATCATGTTAAACCATTGGAATGCCCATTCCAATATACGACATGTACTAGTCTTCTAGGTTATAGGAATTCGACTGTATTCCAAAATCAATGACTAGGAATATTTACTTTAAGAATAGTTTACACCTACTGTCAAGACTATTCTAATGTCTATGTCATTTTTAGCATATCTATACATCAATCTAATATGCATAATGACAATACCAATAAAAGGTATGCAATGAAAAATATAGTTATTTTATTAATAAATAATAAAATGTACAAATCGGATTGGTACTCCAAACACCAACTCCATCAAACTCCCATTTGCTTAGTGCCAATCTGGATGGTACTATAGTCCTATCTCCTCCAGATGTTTATCAAATAACGTAAGAGGTAAGGCCTTTGTAAGCGGGTCTGCTATGTTGTCTTGTCATTGAACCTTCAAGACCACTATGTCTTTTCGTTCAATAATCTCCCTAATTACGCGATATTTCCTTTCCACGTGTTTAGACTTGGAATGCTCCCTCGACTCCTTAGCCTGCGCGAAGACTCCAATATTATCACAATACAATGAGATCAAATCCGCAATACTAGGCACAATGCCAAGTTCTGTGATAAAATTTATAATCCAAACAGCTTCTTTAGCAGCTTTTGAAGTCGCTATAAATTCCGCCTCAGTGGTGGAATCAGCTGTTGAGCCTTGCTTTCAACATTGCCAACTAACAGCACTACTGTTAAGGGCAAATATGTATCATGATGTAGATTTTCTATCATCTGGATGTAACAACCGGCCCGAAGCCAATATGCTACCGGCAGGAGACAGGAAAACCAATCTCCATAAGCCTCTATTTCTACTAAAATTTCATGACCTTTGGTAAAAATCATGAAACCTGGATTCAAGTCCAGCACCTTGAGGTGTCCTGGTAAAAAGAATTCAAAAGCAATCTTATCAACTCATGCAAATAGGCATCCGGCCCGATAAATCTCAACTCATATGTAAATAGGCCTCCGGCCTGACATAAAACAAATAAATACAAATAACTTCATGCTCAGCACGATTAAACTACAAATGTGATACAAATAATTAAAACTAAGGCTGTGAGAGCCCAAACACACATCACATAACCATTCAACAACTCAAGACCGACTTGGCTACATCGGGGTAATCCGCTGTCAGCAAGACGCATCTAGAATCTTCTAGCACTGTAAGTCCAATGCAAACCTGCAATAGTAGCAAACAGTTGGGGTGTGAGCTATAAAGCCCAGTAAGTAACTCACGTCTTATGTAATTTTATCAAGTAACAATATGAACTTAAATAGAATTCAGTTATATGTAAGTACACAAACTTATAAATTACATCCTTACTCGATGGCCATTTTCCTATGTTATACCTGGATAATTTACTCACTGAACTGAATGCAACAGTATAGTTAACTTATCTGCTCGATTCCATATTATATTTCACATTTACGGAATTCTGATATCTCTCATACTCCAATCTAGAAGCATTCATCCACGTATGTACATACTCGTTTTCCAAACTGTAGCTATACTTTATATACTAACAACATCATATTTTCTCCTAACTGGAACTAACTTATTATCTACCAAACCACCCAAACTCGTGGCTAAGGCCATCCCCAACCCATGGTGGTTTAGTGAGCTTAAACTATGGTTGGTTACTTCATATAGATTACGTAAGCTAAAACATAAGCATTAACTAACTTTGAGCAGTAAAATTTTTACTGAAACACTGAGATGAAACCTCAGACCTCCATATAATATAAGATACCGACTCTTGATTCCATCCATTGGAATCCTCAAAACTGCATTCTAAGTGTGGTAAACACCCAAAACTCAACCTTTACATTAATATCACATATCGACCATGCATTTCAATATACAATTTATATAAAGTACATACTAATAGCATACTACGATACTACTTATCAACTAGAACTGGATATCATTGAACTTATATATCAAAGAAAATATCTTAAGAAAGCCAATCATTCTGAAAATTCTTTCTTGTCTGAAAACAAATCTCTCCCTTTGAAACTTTTCTGGAAATCCTTTCTATCTGTAAAACTCTGAGATTCTCTTAAAACTATTTCTCTTTAAAACTCGTTTATAAACCATCATTTTTTGTAAATCTATCTCTGAAAATCCAATTCTGAAAACCTGTTTCTTAAAAATCTGTATCTGTAAGATCTGTTTTGAAAACTATCTCTGAAACTGATTTCTGAAAACTATTTTTGAAAAACTGGTCTATGTCTCTGAAAACCTGACGTATGGGGGCGTTACGTATTGTCGTCCCCCCATACGCCTAACTAGATCCAGGAATGCAAACCCATTACTTTGGGGCGTTACGTATCACCGTCCCCCAAAGCATGCCGCTCATGTCCCTGAAACTAGTAGTCTTGAGGCGTTACGTATCGCCGTCCCCCAAAACATGCCACTCATGTCCCTGAAACTAGTAGTCTTGGGGCGTTACGTATCGCCGTACCCCAAGCCAGTGAACTAGAACTGGGGGTGCGAATCTATGCTACCTTCCAAGCTCTGAATCTAGGATCTAGGGGGACCTGTCATCCCTAGTCCTGAACTAGGATCTGGGGTGTTACGTATCGCCTTAACCCCAGTCCTCTACATGTGCACATGTCAACCGTCAATTCCATGTCTGTATCAAGTTACACACTGAGGTGGGTATTGTCGGTTTCTATTATTAGTCCCAAAGAAAGATTAAGCCATAGAAATACAACAATAACATACATGCAAAGCTAGAAATATGGCGGAATCATACTTACTAAGCTTTGTGATGAAAAATGGTGAAGACAATCCTTGAGTCTTCAAGGTGGAAGTTTCGGCCAAGCAAGAAGATGGAGAGAAGCTGCGAATCTTCAAGTGTTCCAAGCTCCAAGGTTGTTTCCCTATCACCTCTTTTAATCCTTGCTTGTGCTAGCAAAAATGGAGAATGAAAAACAATTTTCTGCCTTTGGTTTGAAGCTCACGGCGTGAGCAAAGGAAGAAGGAGAGGAGTCTTCACCTTTTGTTTTTCTTTTTGCCTTTTATTTTTCTTTTTGCCTTTTGTTACCAAAAACCGTGAGAGAGAGGAAATTGAAAAGCAATTAAAAAATAATGATATCAAATACCAAAATCAATTTTTTAATCAAAAACCCTTCAAAAACCGTGAAAGGTTTTCCCTCCAAAATGAAACCCATCATTTGCCATCATTACCACATTTTGAGAATAGAGATAATGTATCATCCCTTAAAGGTGACTAGATACATCCATCATCTATTCATATCAAGTAATGAGATATCGCGATGCGATTTGCGGATACCACTCGATTCAAAATACGAATGTGTCCGCAAACACTTTCGGGCTCGGTTTCGCTAATTCCGAATTAACGAATTTCCGTCGCGACGTGAATTAAATAATTACGCCTTGCGGAATTACTATTCAGTTCGCTAATGAATTAATTCTAAATTAATTCGTTTGCCCGAATTAAAATCCGATTTTAATTCCGCGTCGAAATCTAATTTCGTTTAATAATATATCGAATATATTATTTTACCGATTAATTCCAAATTAATCGATCTCTCTCTCTCTCTCCTAATAAGGCATTTTATCCAAGATAAAGTTTCTCCGTTATTAATCCAAGATTAATAAAGTTCGAATCAAACATCATAGGTGAATCTTCAGGAAGCGACCCAAGAGATCTCCGGATATGTTGGCAGTAAATACGGTCATTGGATAATTCAAACACGTACGTACCTCGTACTACGTTTTTACCGATTTACAAGACAAGGTTGGCTTCTAGCAAAGTGCCATGCCTACCCAATTCTCCAGAAATATTCTTACTGGAATATTAGATCTATATCAAGCGTAGTATACCGTAGTATCGCGTACATCGATCCAGTATCGAACGATCACATGTTAGGCCTGGGGCTGGAAGTGTGTCTGCCCGTACGAAACATATATCGGACATCAAACAACTAGTCTCTTTAAATCGGACAATCCTGACCTGGTCATATTGTCCCGACGGTTGCAACCTTTTATAGAGTACTAGTTCTGTGTCCTGCGCGATCATCAACTCCATATGTCTGAAGTGATACTTCCATCTTGACATCACACCCAGTACACTACGATTCCTGATAAACCCAGAAGTGGTGAACACAGAACCGGTTAAAGTCCCCAACCACCAAAACCAAAGTTTACCGATTGTCGCAAGTACTAGCGATGCAAGTCTCAGGTTAAGACCATATACACCTACCCTGATGCGGCCTCCCATAGACACGCAGACATACTACCAATGGGATTCCGCGGGGTCTATCCAGAGCGAAGCTGTTTTCCGTACCATCGGTAAAACACAACCTCTTATCGCACTTGCATAAGTATCCAATACTTAAATATATGAGAACTATGCCGTTGTGCCCTCACAATATGCACAAATGCAATACTAGTCTATTCCGCATTATCGATGTCTGTTCTCGATAATACTCCGACTAGGGATATTTAATGATTAAACCTTTTATATTGATACTGTCTCATATCATCTCAATACGGAACTAATCATACGGACTTTTGCCATTAATATATCAAAGTAAATAATTTTACAAAACGGCAAAAGGCAATTTCATTATCACATAGTTAATTTTGTACAATAATACAATATCATTTACAAAACAATGACGCTATGGGTCATAATGTCTAACAATCTCCCACTTGGCCTATAGCCAGTCACTCAAGCATCTAATACCTGAACTATTGATATGTCGTTCAAACACTTGCGGATAAACAGCCTCGTCAGCGGATCTGCAATGTTGTTATCTGATGCGACCTTCTCGATCTTTACATCGCCACGATGTATAATTTCCCGAATCAGATGGTAACGCCGAAGAACATGTTTGGATCGTTGATGAGACCTTGGTTCATTAGCTTGTGCTATAGCCCCGTTATTGTAACAATACAATGGAACGGGCTCAGCTGCTAATGGAACTACTCTTAATCCAATTAGGAACTTTCGGATCAAACTGCCTCCTTTGCTGCTTCCGACGCAGCAATGTACTCCGCTTCAGTTGTTGAATCGGCAACAGTATCTTGCTTGGAAGATTTCCAGCTCACCGCCCCGTTATTCAAAAAAAAAATGTACCCGGATTGCGACTTGAAGTCGTCCTTGTCAGTTTGGAAACTTGCATCGGCATACCCAGATACCACAAGTTCTCCTTCTCCGTAAATTAAGAAAGCATCCTTAGTTCGTCTAAGATACTTAAGGATATTCTTAACTGCCATCCAGTGACCTTCACCTGGATCGGCCTGATAGCGACTGCACATGCTCAAAGCATATGACACATCAGGTCGTGTACATATCATGGCATACATGATCGATCCGACTGCCGAGGCGAACGGTATCCGACTCATGTTATCTCTCTCTTCTTGTGTCTTAGGACACATGTTCTTAGATAGAGAATACCACGTAACATTGGCATCAATCCCTTCTTGGATTGATCCATGCTGAATCGCTTCAACACTTTGTCAATATATGTACTCTGGGAGAGTCCAAGCAGCTTTCTAGATCTATCCCGGTAGATCTTTTTCCCAGAATAAAGGCTGCTTCTCCCAGATCTTTCATGGAGAATTTAATGAAAGCCAAGCTTTCACCGACGTTAGCATGGGAATCTCATTGCCTATAAGCAATACATCGTCGACATAAAGGACAATAAAAGTCAGTGCTCTCCCACTAACCTTCTTGTATACACAAGGGTCATCTTCGTTTCGCACGAAAATTATATTCTTTTATGATTTCATCAAAACGCTGATTCCATGATCGTGATGCTTGCTTCAATCCATAAATGGATCGATTTAACTGTTGGTTTTCTATAAGGTCCCAAGATCAATAACAAGTCATGAAACATGCGTGAATACATCAACGGAGGTAGCGGAATACTCACATTGATCGGTTGAGTCGATTTGGAGACGAAAGAAGGCCAAAAACGCACTGCCTTGCTCACCCCACTGCAGCAGCCCACTGCCCTGCAAAACAGAAATGTGAGTGTAGAAACGGAGCTCCTAGCTTCGTCGGATGGATCCCGTCTCATGGTCGAACCTCCCTACCACCTTCGCAAGACTTGTAAGTGTGCTAGCACTTGATTTCTCACCATGA
>SKCR01022793.1:0-72161 GCA_019454045.1 Zanthoxylum bungeanum
TCAAATACAACATCCATCACTTCATATCAATTCTACACATTTTAAACTACCAATTTATCATTATTAACTACTCATTTAATCATAAATCCATTACTCTTAAATCAAAATCTAAAATTTAAACTCAAACAACACTTAACTCCATAACTCATCTCTTTAATAATTAACCAATAACATACAACACATAATCATGCCTCTACAACATCCATATCATCAATTAATCAAAATTTCATATATTAGAATTTGGGTTTAGTTCATTACCTTATTTTTTGTTGGATCCACATCTCTTCTATTAAGTTCCATAGATGGAAAAACTCTTTTGCTTCTCTCTCTCCTCTCTCTTCTTTCTTTCTTCCCTTCTTCTTCTTTATTCTTTATTCTTCTTCTACCTCTCGGCTTTTTTTCCCTCTCTTTCCCTCACGTTTTCTTTATTTTCTGTTTCATTTTCCATTTTAGAAATGGTGAATAGTAGTCCCTTATATAGTGGACCCAATTGATATTAATAATGTTGTAGAAGAATGTAGAAAAATGATGAAAATTTGAGATTTTTCCATTTTGACCCCAAAATTACTATTCATCATGATTTTGACTTGTGATTTTTATCAGTTTCTAGTCCGAATTTAGGAAAATGTTCAACATATAAGTTGTAGGTCTCGATCTCATATTTTCGACGATATAAAATTCATAAAATTTGGATTTCATACGAAAATGTTACGCCTCTAATACCATGGGTTGTCTAAAGGGGAACATCGTACAGTCCCGTCCCGGGACTTTGAGGGATTCACCGATCATCCCCAAAGTCATATCATGAGTATATTTGGGTCTCAATATAATTTATTGTATGTGCCTTTGTCCCTTTTCGTAACAATATAGTTGTTTACAGTGGAAAAACCATCGGTCGTTACAAATTCTCCCATCCTTAAATAGTATTCGTCCTCGAATCCTTTTTAAACTTGGAATTTCACCACAGACCACCGAGTTCACACGGTCTCTCCTTCTAGACCAACAGTCATAACTGACTTCATACTCGAAACCATCTTGCTTTACTTACTAGAACTCTTACTTCTCTGTAAACTGACTCATTCTCGCTTCAGTCTTCCTCTCATCTTGGCTTCTGTTTCATGCTTAATACTTTCGAACTTTGAATCGAGAGAAAACACATTATCTTTTTTCCATAACTTCCTACTTATTGTTTTATTCTACGGTTATGTCTCAACTTTTATGGTACATCAAAGAATCTCACTCTTAGACTTTTTATATGCTCTACTTACTCCAACTCATTTCTTACTTGAGCTATTAATTCTAAAGGGTACTAGGTTCATGGTTTAGATCTATATCCTCTAGCTTCTGATTGTAAAGTTCTTATGTTTGTCTATAAGGAGATATGTCTTAAAGGCCTTCTTACTAAAAACTCAACGTCCTGTAAGCTTATTTTGTATAATGACCGGGCTAGACCTTTCTACCTTTACTGACAGATCTTTTATCTCTGAAGGTATTTGCATTATCTTGAAACTGGGCACTTTTACTATAACTTTAACCTTGGAAGGTATATACATACATGTGTCTATATTAGGCTGCTTATTGGTTCCTCTTTACCATTTTTTGTCTCTGCTTATCTGAATAACTTAGGATTTTGTAATGTAGGGTCTGACTTCTTATGTACATTTGTCCTCAATTATCGTCCACTTAGTGGAGTTGTACTAAGAAAGTTAGGTCTGGTAGTTTCGCTGGGAGCCGAATTGTATACACATAACTATTTAGACTGTACTTTTGTTGTAAGCAGGGACGTTAGCGATTCAGTCCTGACTACAATCCATTCTTTTTTCTTCATACCCTTATTTTAACTGCTACTACAAGTCTGGTTTCAGTGCTCCTCACTGATTTGCTATACGTATATATGTCATACCCTAAGGTTTCACTCCATATACTAGTTGCAACTTTGTAGCAACTCATTTCTTCGATTTCGTACTATTCTAAACATCTACCAAACCACCCATACCTGTGGCTTAGGCCGTCCAAAACCCGTAGTGGTTTAGTCAACTAAGTCTGGCGCTGGGTACTTAATGCACTTTATGTGAACTAACACGTAAAAGATCTTTGGTTGCATTTCGATTCTATGAAACCTTTTAGTTACACACTTCGTCTTTACTTACTAGGTATTCTCCTACTACCATTGCTGCACCTCCACAGCTTTGCTTCTAATCTTTTTCCTTAGCACTCTTCTTCTCTGCTGCTTTGTCTTATGCTACGCTAAGGACTTCAATGGTCTATATCTCTGTCTTCTTTTCTGAGAAATATCCTCTGTCTTTACATACTCACCCTTCATCAACCTTGTTTCCTTAAGATCTCAGTTGTTACTTAACTATTACTTTGTTTCTGCACTACTCCATTTTATCAACTTCTTTCTTGACTCTTTTATTCGGAACCGTCTCTTACTTTATTTTGTTATTAATCTGCATATGAAAGTCTTATGCTTCTAATCTTCTTTTACTATACTTTTACTTATTCTTGAGAACTTCCTTAAATAGCTTTGAAGATCTATTTTTACGATTGTTGTCTATCGAGGTTCTGGGAGGGTGGGACCTTGTTCTATAACCTTTCTAGTTATGGTGATCTAGTTGCACATACAGCTGATTTATAAACCTAGAACTCTCCGGCATATATGTCTGGTAACATTTCCTACACTATGGTACTACTGCTAAAACCGTCTGATTGTCTCTTGCACTTTATTTTTGATTATCTTCAACTATCAAATCTACTGCCTCTTTTGAAAAATTTTTCTAAGATCGTTCTCTTTAAAACTCCCTCGTACTGCCTTTGTACTTTTTCTTGTCTTATCTCTGTTGTTTGGACCTCTAAAGTCTTTACTTTCTCTCTCTGAGTGTTACTACACTCCCTTGTTATTCCTCTTTAATAAACTTACCTTGCTGCATATGTTTCTTTCTTATCTCAGTTCCTTGAATCTTCTTACTTCTCTATTCTTTTGAAAATTCTCTTTCAGCCTCTAATAGCTAGGATATCATTTACTAAATCTCCAGTTCAGGTACTGATTTTTACCAAGTCTTTTCTTTCTCATCCTAGTTCCTTGAATTCCTTATATCTTTATTTCCTTGAAGACTCCCTCATCTTTGATTGCTCAAGGTATCTTATTATTAAACCTAGAATTCGAATGCTATTATTTACCTACTTCCTCCTTTTCATCACCGTGGGTTCTTTGATTAATAATTCACTTAAATCCTTAGAATCGTTCTCCCTGATTATTTGGTATTTCTAAGTCTATACCTTTTTAAAGGCTTATTAATCTAATTATGGCCTCTAGACTAGCTCAACTTATTTTGACTTCAACTATTCTGGCTTATGCTGCTTGTCTATGTCTTTTTGAACTCATCGATTGGCTATCTAGTTGTCTCGTATTTACCTAACCTGTCAATTGCTATTCTTTACTATTCCTCCTCTTACTAGATTCTAAGTTGAGTCTATTCCTTCCATAAGGATCTTTAAATACACACTTCTACTTACACTTAAGCTTGGTAACGTTCTGGTTAGGTATTTACAACGCTTTCTAAAATTGAGGTTTCTAGAAGGAGGGTCTTCATGGGTTCCGCAGGGACCGGGTCAACTATATCCATGTCTTAGGATTCATTTCTCTTTATTGATTTCTCTGAGGTCTTCACTTATCTTACTGTCTCCAGACTTATTTTCATATATACTTATACGTACTGAATCTACTTGCCACTTCTGTGTCCTTCTTACTGTCTCCATACCATATTCTTGGCTCCAAGCCATACTACTGAGACTAATGGTGGTTCGCTCTTTTGGCTATTTCCTAAATCTCTGATCTTGCTCTTGACACCAATCACAACTATGACACTTTGTGTTATGGTCTATACTAGTACCTTTTTTACTTCTAAATATCCCCAACCTCACGGGTCTGTTCTTTTATACCTCCATGGTTTCCTACTGGCTGATGTGATGATCCTTAGGTTCTACTGTATTGGTCTATCATGTAGACTTTTACTAGTGCTTCAAAACTTGCGCTGACTTGTCTTATTCTCTGAGCTACACGAGGTTCTCTTCCTAATAACCTCGAAACTTCCTTAATCTCTTTCCGGGGGATCAATATTCAGAGATCCTATGTTTACTCTCACCAGATTTCTTATGGTCATCTATGCATATGCTGGTATGGACTGGGGTAAACATTTTATCTCTCGACGGGCTTCGATATTATTATTCTAGTGCTCTGTGTCCTGGTAGGGTCTATTTCTCATGTAAGGTAGGTATGAGGTATGCTCTATCAGGAAAACTTCCTTATCTGGTGCCACTGGGGGGTTCGAAGACTAGATAGTTTGAGGCCTTATTTTTGGGTTTCTAGGTTATCCCAAGATCAAATTAAGCAAATGAAAACATGTGAATACATCAATGTAAAGTTGCGGAAATACTCACTTTGATCAGATTTGCGATAAGATGAACACAAAAATTTCTTCAAGCTTTTCCTCCATGGATGACTCTCGGCCAAGCTCCTCTTTTTTGCTCCATGGATTCGGTCAACGACTCTTTGTGTGGTCTTTGTGTTGTCTTCAAGCTCCAAGCTTTGATGAAGGATTCCATGCTCATGAATGGATTTCCCTATCACCTTTGTGTGACTCCTTATGTGTGCTAGCACTTGGAAATTTTGCCACAAAATTCCCTTAAGCTTCTTTTATCTCTCGGCCAAGCCAAGAAATTGAGAGTAAAAAATGCTTCAATGCCGTGAGAGGGAGATGAGTGAGTGAGAAGAAGAAGTTGTGTTGTGTATTTTGGTTTTTGATTTCAAAAATCAAATACCATACTCACACTTTTCCAAAAAGTACAAAGCTTTTAAAGTCTTTCAACCACTTACATCAATCAATGATGGCAAGCATCACATCACTCAAAGTGATGTGACTTCCATCACTTGATTGACTAATGATGTGACGCGTGATGTGACTTGTGGGCCCCACTTGATTCGAAATGCGAGTGGGCCCGCAAACACTCCCGGACTCGGGTTCGGGTTCGCTAATTCCGATTAACGAATTTTCGGTTGCACGTAATTAAATCAAATTTAAATTAAATAATTATGCCTAGCAAATTACTAATCACGTTGCTAGCAAATTAATTCTAAATTAACTCGTTCACCCGAATTAAAATCTAATTTTAATTCGCGTCGAAATCTAATTTCGTTTAATATTCGAATATATTAATTTATTGATAAATTCCAAATTAATCGTTCTCTCTCTTTAAATAGTATTTATCTCAGATAAAATATCTCTGTAATTAATACCATATTAATTTTCTCTCTTATTAATTAATCCAGATTAAAAGTGCGAGTCATACATCATCGGTGAATCTTCGGGAAGCGACCCATGAGTTCCCCCCTGGATTGTTGGCAGTAAATCCGGTCGTTGGACTATCCGAACACGTACGTACTACGTTTTTACCGATTTACAAGACATGGTTGGCTTCTAGCAAAGCACCGTGCCTACCCAATTCTCCAGAATATTCTTAAAGGAATATGTAATCTATATCAGGCGTAGTATACGTAGTATTGCATTTTCGATCCAGTATCAGATGTCACGTGCTAGGCGGGGCTGGAATGTGTCTGCCCCATACGAAGCACATATCGGATCTCTGGTAACTAGTCTCTTAATTGGATAACTATGACCTAGTCATTTATCCCGATAGCTACACATATAAGAGCACCAGTTTCGTATCCTACGTGATCATCATCTCCACTATGACTGGAGTGATACTTCCATCTCGACATCACACCCAGTACACTACGATTCTCAATATACCCAGAAGAGGCGTACACAGAACCTGTTAAAGCCCTGGATGACAAAACCAAAGTATATTGATTGTTGCAAGTATTAGCGGTGCAAGTCTCAGGTTAAGACCAAATACTCCTACCCTGATTCGGACTTCCATAGACACATAGTCATACTACCAATGGAATTCCGAGGGGTTTATCCAGAGCGAAGCTGTTTCCGTACCATCGGTAAACACAACCTCTATTACACTTGCATGAGTATCCAATACCCCAAATATATGAGAACTATGTCGTTATGCTCCCACAACACGCACAAGTGTAATACTAGTCTATTCCGCATTATCGATGTCCAATCTCGATATACTACGACTAGGGATGTTTAATGATTAACCTTCTGGATTGATACTGTCTCATTCTTATCAATCCAGAACTAATCATAGGGACTTTTATCATTTATGTATCTTGGTAATCCAATTACAAATGATGAAAAGAATTTCCTTTGTACATAGTTAATTTTTATACAACAAACACCATGTTCTGTACGAATATGCGATGCTATGGGTCATAATTGTCCAACAATCTCCACTTGGCCTATAGCCAATCACTCAGTGTTTCTACACTTGAACTATGTACGGTTCACTCAAACTTCTGCTGAGAAAAATACTTTCGTCAGCGGATTTACAATGTTATCATCTGATGTGATTTATTCGATCATCACTTGCCACGATGTATGATCCGAATGAATCAGTGAAGTAGTTGAATTATATACTGGAGTTCTTGAATGAGACCTTAATTCTTTAGGGATCATGTGTTTAGCCTAGCTCATCTACTACAGAACTACAAACACCTAATCTTTAATAGGATTATTAAGTTCCAAAATGGATTCTATGCTTGCCCAGTTGCAGTAATATTCCGCTTTGTTTTTTATCGGCAACAATACTCTGCTTTAGAAGATTTCCAGCTCCTGTTCTATATTCAACTATATGTACCTCTTATTACAACGATAGCGTTTTATCGGTTTAGACTTGCAGCAGTGAACCTATAACTTAAGGTTCTCCTTCTCCAAATTTAAGAAACCATACTTAGCTCATCTAGATACGTAAGGATGTTCTTAACAATCAATCCAGTGATTACACTTTGATTGCCTGATTGTGACTCCATGTGCTTCCAAAGCATATGATGATAGTTCCTAGAAATAAAATTTGTCTCTCCCAAGTTGTTGGATATATGACCCATAGCGTCACTATTTGTACAGATCACGGTGTTGTTGTACAAATTAACTATGTGACAAAGGAAATTGCACTCTTATCATTTGTGATTAGATCACCTTAGATGTATAAATGATTAGAGGTCCCTATGATTTATTCCTGGACGGAGAATGATATGAGACAGTATCAGTCCACGAAGGATTAATCATTAAATATCCCTAGCCGGAGTATTATCGAGACAGGACATCGATAATGCGGAATAGGCTAGTATTGCACTTGTGCGCGTTGTGAGGGCACAACGGCATAGTTCTCATATATTTAAGTATTGGATACTTATGCAAGTGCGATAGGAGGTTGTGTTTCACCGATGGTACGGGAAACAGCTTCGCTCTGGATAGACCCCTCGGAATCCCATTGGTATTATGACTATGTGTCTATGGGAGTCCGACATCAGGGTAGGTGTATTTGGTCTTAACCTGAGACTTGCACCGCTAATGCTTACGACAATCAATATACTTTAGTTGAGGTCGTCTAGGACTCTAACCGGTTCTGTGTACGCCAACTGCTGGGTATATTGAGAATCGTAGAGTATTGGGTGTGATGTCAAGACGGAAGTATCACTTCAGTCATAGTGGAGATGATGTCACGCAGGATACGGTATTAGTGCTCTTAAGTGTTGCGCAACCATCGGGATATTATGACTAGGTCATGCATATCCGATTATAGAGACTAGTTACCAGACATCCGACATGTGCTTCGGACGGGGCAGACACTTATCCAGCCCCAGCCCTAGCACGTGACTATCCGATACTGGGCCGATATACACAATACTTGGTATACTACGCTTGATACAGATCTTAAATATTCTTAGATGATATGACCGGAGAATTGGGTAGACTTCGTGCTTTGCTAGAAGCCGATCGTGTCTCGTAAATCGGTAGAACGTAGTACTTGGTACGTACGTGATTCGGATACTCCGACGACCGATTTACTGCCGAATTATCCGGGGATCTCATGGGTCGCTTCCCAAAGATTCACCGATGACGTATGACTCGCACTTTTATTAATCTGGGATTAATATGATGAGAGAGAAATTAATCTGGGATTAATTACAGAGATATTTTATCTGGGATAAAATATCAATTTAAAGAGAGAGAATGATTAATTTGGAATTAATCGAGGAATTAATATATTTGATATATTAAACGAAATTGGATTTCGACGCGGAATTAAAATTAGATTTTAATTCGGGCGAGCGAATTAATTTAGAATTAATTCGTTAGCGACGTGAATAGTGATTTCGCTAGGCGTAATCATTTAATTACGACGCGACGGAAAATTCGTTAATTTAGAATTAGCGAATCCGAGCCCGAGATTATTTGCGAGCGCATTCGCATTTCGAATTCGAGCGCGGCTCGTCAAATCAAGCGTCAAATCGCTAGTCGCATCTAGCGTCACATCAAGCGTCAAATCATGTCACTTTGAGTGATGTGACAATTGATTGATTGATGAGATTGATGATTGCTAGTGATGGATGGTGATGGTTGTCAAGAGTGTTAAATCAAGCTCACATTTGTCATTTGGAATGAAAATTTGCATTTGATTTTGTTTTTGGTAATATGTTTTTAAAACATATTACAAAACAATTTAATCACAATTAAACTTTCTCCTCTCTTTCTCTCCCCTCCTCTCCTTCACGCATTTTCTTTGGTTCTTGAGGCAGTCCACTGCCGTGAAAACAAAGGAAAAAGGGGGAAGCAAGTGTGTTTTGTGGCAAAACAAGAGTGCTAGCACACTCCGGGATCAATGCGAAGGTGATAGGGAAGTCCACCCATGAGTTGGGAACCATTTCGGAAAGCTTGGAGCTTGATTTTGGTGACCAAAACCGAACCAGTGGCTGTGTTTTGCTGCTACTGCGGAGCAGTTCATGAAGGGCAGTGAGCTCGTTTTTGTTGCCCAAATCGTCTCTCAACCGCTCGATGTAAGTATTCCGCAACTTCGTCGTTGTATTCACTTGTGTTTCATGCTTAGATTTGATCTTGGGACCTATAGAAAATCCAACAATGGCATCAAGAGCTTGGGTTAAAAGCATGAAAATGTTAGGGCTAAAATTTGGGCAAATTTGATTTTGAGCATGATTAATGAAATTGGATGATTAGTATGCTTAATGTGTTATTTGAGGATTGATTGGTCAATTTGTTGAAATAATGTTTGGATATTTTTCCCCAAATTTATCACTTGGCCGAATTTAACAATTAATTTAATGTCTTGGGATTTTTTTTTTTTGACAATTGGATGTGTTGGAAATCATTCGGGATGATGATTTAACGTCGATTGCGGAATCAATTGGATTGAATTCGATTCGGACGTAAAATCCCCAAATTGCCAAGTATGTTATTTAGCATGAAATTGGGTAAAATGAATTTGAGCATGTAATTATGAAATTGGATGATTAAGTATGCTTGAATATGTTTTAATTGATAATTGATTGGATCAATTTGATGAAATTATGTTTGGAACAAATTTCCCCAAAATGCTTGTGTTGGCCGAATTGATAAGTGCCCTTATTGTCTTGGTATTTTGTTTTTTGATTCATTGGATGACTTGAAAACAATTGGGGATGTTGATTTAATGTTGATTTGGATTCAATTGGATTGGGTTTAAAGTTGGACATTAAAATCCCCTTTGGCCGAGACTTAATGTAGCATGTATATGGGTTTGATTTTAATCAAAATATGTTGGACATATGATGATGATAATGAGCATGATTAATTGTATGAATTGATGTTTTAGAAATGTTAATTTGGGTGATTAATCATGATATACACTTTAGGTAATTAAATTGCGAAATTGGATTTGTGTAATTTAATTAATTGGGCTAATTTTGGAAATTGAGCTTGAATTGTTGTTATTGGGCTTATTGGGCTTTGTTGTACAAAGTTGGGTTAAGGCAAATTGGATTGGATCCAATTGGGCCCAAAACCACTTCCATAAAGCCCAAATGCAACATAATGGACCTTTGTAATTTAATTGGGCCTAATGGGCCAAAATTAATTTAAAGGCTTATGGGGTAAATCCCGGATTGGACTTTGGTTGCGGGTTTGACCCGAGTTGACCAAAAGTCCACGCCTTAAGAAATTAATTAAAAGCCCATTGGACTTTAATTAAGTTGACGTTGGACGTTAATCGGGCTTTGAGACCCGTAACAATTAAATTTGGAATTTAATTCGTAAAAGGTTTATTAATAAAGTGTGATATTTAATTTGGAATTAAATAGTGAATTAGAATTAAATACAAATTAATTGGATTTAATTGTGTAGTTTAATTTAATTCTAGAATTTGTACTTTAAGTACTTATTCGCAAAAACGAGTTTGACTCGAACAAAATCAAATCGTTGTTTGAACATTGGATGATCATAATTATCAGATTAATTAATTGGATTAGATTGATTGATAGCATGCTTTGAGTGAATACATGGTTGTGATGCATGAATAATGTATATCGGATGGATATTAGATGGGTGGGGCAATTTTAGAAATTGTTGTAATAAATTTGATTTATTAATTGGACCTGCGTGTCCAGCCTTATCACCTCCTATTCTTTGTATTCTCTTCTCACCTATTCCCCTCAATGTAAATGAGGTTTCTTTAGAAGTGTAGTGTAACGGGTAGAAGAAATATTTGTGCTAGCGGGAGAGAGAAAGTGAGAGATTTGATCTAGGATCAATGTGTAAAATATCCATCCGCATATCATTATTATTTTATCATATGCGCTTTATTATGTGTTTAGAATGCATGTTTAAGGGTGTATGATGATGAGACCTTAACAAAGATAATAAATTGGTTGCCAATTTGCACACGAAAAACCCTCATCAAATATCATGCGTTTTTCCTTCCATTGAGTGATTCTTGCTCAAGATCCTAGATTGGCATGGGTTGTTGGCCAAAGTCAAGCCCTTGTCCGTCGAAGATGTGTTTGAATCACGAAGCTTTGTTCCATATTGGTGTCTTGTCCAAGTTGTGGTTTGTTGGCCAAAGTCAAGACCACTTCTTGTCCATCGACATTGATTACGAAGCTTCCATGGTCAATGGGTCGCGCTTGACTGGGATCATTAGGTTTGTTGTGCCAAAGCCAAGGCCTAGTTGATTCAGAGGAAAAAGGTTAGGTAATACATTGGATGTATTGGCATATATAAGATATATGTTTCGGACTTGGATGTCCCCCTACCGGATCTAGGAATTGGATTGGATCCAATTGATCTTAGAGATCTACCTAGTTAATTATCATACAATTTGTTGGCCAAAGTCAAGATTGTGTGATATTTAACGGGATCCTAGCCCACTAGGAAACACGGTTTCCCGAGTACTCGACAGAGGGTTAGAGGCTCGCCGAAAAATAGTGGGAGGCAAGAATTGAATTTGCAATACTCGTTCAATTACTCGCCATACGCGCTCATTTAAATTATTTCGTCGTTAGATTAAATGTTAGTTGGACTAATATTTAAATTGTTGTTTTATTTAACAGTTGGACTGTATTATAGTTGATTATATATAATTGGATTATATTAATCAATATATTTGAATTAATTAATTTCAGTTTACAGTTGATTTTATAATTGGATTATAGTAATCAATGTAATTGAGGTTAATTAATTTAGATTATATTTGATTATATAGTTGGACTATTATAATCATTATAATAAATAGTACCACAAATCGTTGATTAAATAGTTGGACTATTAGAATCAAGATAGATATGAAAGATTAGTGTTTAAGACATAATCCTGGGTGAAAATGTATTTAAACGACTTTAATTTTCAAATGGGAATAATTTCAGGATGGTCCTGGAAACTAATAAGTTATTTTATTTGATAAAATAAGCCTAAGTCCGGAGTTAAGCAAATAAGTGGAACATGATATTTGGAATATTCATGTAATGATAACTTTAGTGCTTAATCCATAATACTTGTCATATAGACTCCTTAATTTCTTTATCAGAACTAAGGATTAGATTCTTAAAGTATGATATTGAAATTGAAGGATATTCAAAGATTAGATCTTGAAAGTACTTTTAAAATTGCAATAAATAATTCTTGGAGAATTAAAGACTATTCTCAAGGAGATAAAGTCAAAATTTGCAATTAGGCAAGTAGTGCAAGGCACACCTTACTTCAATATTCTGGAAACCCGAGGCTTTGGTCAAAGGCAAAATCATTATAGTCTTCTTGGAAGATAAATGACATATCCCAAAATGTCTGCACAATTGTGGCAAACGGAATCGCGAAGCGTGACTGTCGTTTGGACAAAGCAGACATGAAGGAATTGAAGACGAGCAAGGCTCTGACTTCAAATATGTTTGTCAAAATTATGTTCATTACTAGTATTAAAATTGGATTTTTAGATACTTAATATGGTACATAATATATATATATTGATGTTCAGAATCTGCTATGAGCAGGATTAGAGAACTGTTATAATGTAACTAGTTTGACTAGATACATTATCTCTTTATCAGTGTTTAACCCACTGCGGGTGAACCTTTATATTTTAGAACACTAAAGTGTTTTATTATATAAGGATGATATTGAGATAAACACATTAGATGTGAATAACAGAATTTATATTTTGAATATAAATAAATCTCAAATATATATATAATGACAAACAAATAGCTCAAAATGATTTGATCAGAAGAAACTAATTATGGCATTGTTGTCTGGGACACAATCGAACAAGACTCGTATATCCACACTTTCGAAGAGTGGGTACTCGGACTGTTTTGATTCCAATCAAATAAAAGTCTACGAATCTAGTTTATTGGGCAATGTGCCTAAAACACTATTTACTTGGTAAAAGTGTAAAATGCCATCGATCTATTAGCCCTTGTTCATTGAAACAAGTGGGCCCATGTCTAGCTAGGCTAGATATGGATATGAATATTTCGTGACCTATACGGATGTGGCATCGCGTAATGGTTGTGTGTTTCTTTTGAAGAACACAAATCGGAAACTTTTAGAGTTTCGACACGAAATAGACAAATAGATCGACTATAGTATTATACCGTCACGGTAAGACCGTAATGGAAAATACTTAAGCAATAAGTTTCTTATATACTTGAAAGAGTATAGTATTCTTTCAAATGATGACTCCTCCCGGAACACGTCAAAGTGACGGTGTGTCCGAAAGACATGATAAGGCTAATCATGAGTCGCTCTGAGCTACCATTTCCTTCAACGGATAAGTTTTAACAGTGCAATAACTTATTTAGAATAAGGTTCCATAATAATCTGTTTGACAGATTACATATTAGATATGAACGGGAAAGAAACTGGGTTTCTCATTCCTGACCATTTGGGATGCTAGGCATATGTTTGGATGATACCAAACTAAACCCAAATGGATAAGTGTCAATTGTAGGCTATCCTAGGGATACCATAAGTATTGTACTTATACATCTCACCAGAGAACAATTAGATTGTTGCTCACCATGCAGTTTTCCTGAGAGGAATACAGACATGCAGTGGTAAGTGGGAGGATAGTAAAACTCGATGAAAATCGGAGTAATACTATTCAAGGCACCTATTCCTAATGGAACATAAATAGTTCATCAAGGATGAAACTATTCCATTAATCTTCGAGTACACAAGAACCACGTAGATCGGAGAGAGTCGGAAAACAACCTGGGTATGGGTTTCTGATCTCACCTAATAAAGATGTTAATCTTTTAAGGTATACCAACTGATTACGTATGAGGTAGTGATACAAGGTATCGACTCCCTATTATAACAAAGTGTCATGAGTCCGAAATGGATTCCATGTATATCAACAAGTTTGGATACTAGTTGATGTACCATAAGACATTGTGCCTATTGGTACTTTATAAGTCTTCAAGGAAGACATACATGGAAGGCAACATACCAACGTACTAAGCTAGGCTTGTAAAGAAAAGGTAGAGTTATCAACATTGTGTTGATTCCGACGAAACCTTTTACATGTTGCCATTGTAAATCCATTTGGATAATGCTTGCTAAAGCTGTGTATTTCATTTATGAAATATGACAGCTTAACGGAAAATCGCTTTCCTGAAAAGGAAACCTTTCGGAGGATGTTTATAACATCCTGTCGGTTTTGTCGTACCATAACAAGCAAACAAGGTTTGCAGGTTATTCGATCCATGTTTGGATTGAAGCAAGCATAGGTTCTAGGAATTATCGTTTTGATGTAATCATAAAGGAGTATGATTTAATTCAAAACAATATGATTCTTGTGTATATAAAAGGGTTAGTGGGAGTGCACTGACATGAATGTCATGTAAGATAATGATAATATGTCATTTCTTGGAAATGATATTCCCATAAAATAATCGGTGAAAGCTGGGCTTCCCTGATAACGACTATAAGTCGTAACAAAGGTACTATACAATAGTATAACGGTACAGTGAGCTGGAAATCTTCCAAGCAAGATACTGTTGCCGAATAAACAACAAATGCGGATTATTGCTGCAGCTGAGGCAGCAATAGAAGCCATTTGGATCGATAATAAATCTAATTAGATTAGATATAGTTCTGTTAGCGGCTGAGCTAGGCGTCAGCACAGGCTAAGGAATTAAAGGTCTCATCGACGATCCAGATATATACTTCTATATTCATCTGATTCGTTCGGATCATACATCGTGGCGATGTGTGATCGTGTAAATCGCGTCAGACGATAATCATGCAAATCCGCTGACGAAAATCTTTTCTCAGCAATTTGAGCGAACCGTACATAGTTCGGGTGTTAGACACTCGAGTGACTGGCTATGTGCCAAGTGGGAGATTGTTGGATAATATGACCCATAGCGTCACTATTTGTACAGATCACGGTGTTGTTGTACAAATTAACTATGTGACAAAGGAGATTGCACTCTTATCATTTGTGATTAGATCACCTAGATGTATAAATGATTAGAGGTCCCTATGATTTATTCCTGGACGGAGAATGATATGAGACAGTATCAGTCCACGAAGGATTAATCATTAAATATCCCTAGCCGGAGTATTATCGAGACAGGACATCGATAATGCGGAATAGGCTAGTATTGCACTTGTGCGCGTTGTGAGGGCACAACGGCATAGTTCTCATATATTTAAGTATTGGATACTTATGCAAGTGCGATAGGAGGTTGTGTTTCACCGATGGTACGGGAAACAGCTTCGCTCTGGATAGACCCCTCGGAATCCCATTGGTATTATGACTATGTGTCTATGGGAGTCCGACATCAGGGTAGGTGTATTTGGTCTTAACCTGAGACTTGCACCGCTAATGCTTACGACAATCAATATACTTTAGTTGAGGTCGTCTAGGACTCTAACCGGTTCTGTGTACGCCAACTGCTGGGTATATTGAGAATCGTAGAGTATTGGGTGTGATGTCAAGACGGAAGTATCACTTCAGTCATAGTGGAGATGATGTCACGCAGGATACGGTATTAGTGCTCTTAAGTGTTGCGCAACCATCGGGATATTATGACTAGGTCATGCATATCCGATTATAGAGACTAGTTACCAGACATCCGACATGTGCTTCGCGGGGGCAGACACTATACAGCACCCCAGCCCCAGCCCTAGCACGTGACTATCCGATACTGGGCCGATATACACAATACTTGGTATACTACGCTTGATACAGATCTTAAATATTCTTAGATGATATGACCGGAGAATTGGGTAGACTTCGTGCTTTGCTAGAAGCCGATCGTGTCTCGTAAATCGGTAGAACGTAGTACTTGGTACGTACGTGATTCGGATACTCCGACGACCGTATTTACTGCCGAATTATCCGGGGATCTCATGGGTCGCTTCCCAAAGATTCACCGATGACGTATGACTCGCACTTTTATTAATCTGGGATTAATATGATGAGAGAGAAAATTAATCTGGGATTAATTACAGAGATATTTTATCTGGGATAAAATATCAATTTAAAGAGAGAGAATGATTAATTTGGAATTAATCGAGGAATTAATATATTTGATATATTAAACGAAATTGGATTTCGACGCGGAATTAAAATTAGATTTTAATTCGGGCGAGCGAATTAATTTAGAATTAATTCGTTAGCGACGTGAATAGTGATTTCGCTAGGCGTAATCATTTAATTACGACGCGACGGAAAATTCGTTAATTTAGAATTAGCGAATCCGAGCCCGAGATTATTTGCGAGCGCATTCGCATTTCGAATTCGAGCGCGGCTCGTCAAATCAAGCGTCAAATCGCTAGTCGATCTAGCGTCGCATCAAGCGTCACATCAAGCGTCAAATCATGTCACTTTGAGTGATGTGACAATGATTGATTGATTGATTGATGATTGCTAGTGATGGATGTATTGTTAGTCAAAAGTGTTTTAAACTTCAAGCCACATTGTCATTTGGATGACAAATTTGCCCATTTCACTTTTTGTTTTTGGTATATGTTTTTTGGAAAAACATATTACAAAACAATTTAATCCAATTAAACTTTCTCCTCTCTTTCTCTCCCTCTCTCCTCACGCATTTTCTTTTGTTCTTGAGGCAGTCCACTGCCGTGAAACACAAGGAAAAAGGGGAAGCAAGTGTGGTTTTGTGGCAAAACAAGAGTGCTAGCACACTCCGGGATCAATGCGAAGGTGATAGGGAAGTCCCCCCATGAGTTGGGAACCATTTCGGAAAGCTTGGAGCTTGATTTTGGTGACCAAAACCGAACCAGTGGCTGTGTTTGCTGCTACTGCGTGAGCAGTTCATGAAGGGCAGTGAGCTCGTTTTTGTTGCCCAAATCGTCTCTCAACCGCTCGATGTAAGTATTCCGCAACTTCGTCGTTGTATTCACTTGTGTTTCATGCTTAGATTTGATCTTGGGACCTATAGAAAATCCAACACAAGTAGGCATACAAGAATTTTAAAATGAATCCAAGCTTCACCGATTGTAATTTGGTAAAATTTCATTTCCAAGAAAGATTATCATCATTATTTAGGACAATCATTGTTATTGCGCTCCCACTAACCTCCTTATATACACAAGAAACATTTTTCGTTTTGAATTAAATCATACACCAGTATGATTACATCAAAACGATAGTTCCAAGAACCAATGCTTGCTTCAATCCATAAATGGATCGATTTAACTTCCAAACCTTGTTTGCTCGTTTTGGTATGACAAAACCGTCAGGATGTTGTAAACATCCTCCAAAATGTTTCCGTTAAGGAAAACGATTTTGACATTCAGCTGCCATATTTCATAAATGAAACATGCAGCTTTAGTAAGCATTACCCAAATGGATTTAACCATGGCAATGAGTAAAATGTTTCATCGTAATCGACACAATGTTGATAACGATACCTTTTCGCTACAAGCCTAGCTCTGTACGTTAGTATGTTGCCTTCCATGTATGTCTTCCTTGAAGACTTAAATAGTACCAATAGGCACAATGCCTTCCGGTACAACAACTAGTGTCCAAACTTAGTTGGTATACATGGAATCCATTTCGGACATCATGGCACTTTGCCATAATAGGGAGTCGATACCTTGTACCTCCTCATACGTAATCATATTCCTTAATAAGATTGACATCTTCATGAGGTGAGATTAGAAACCCATACCTCTCAGGTTGTTTTCTGACTCTCTCCGACTTACGTGGTTCTTGTGTATTTGAAGATTGTGGTATAGTTTCATCCTTGATGAACTGTATGTGTTCCATTAAGGAATCGGTGCCTGGAACAATATTACTCCGATTTTCATCGAGTTTTACTTTCCTCCCACTTACCACTGCATATAGGTATTCCTCTTAGGAAAACCGCATGGCGAGAAACAATTACATTGTTCTCTTGTGAGTTGTATATGTACTATACTTTGGTTTCCCTAGGATAACCCACAATTAGGCACTTATCCGATTTGGGTTATGTTTTGGTATCATCCAAACATATGCCAAACATTCCCAAATCTTCAGGAATGAGAAAACCTTGTTTCTTTCCTGTTCATATCTAATATGAATTCTGTCAAACGGATTTTCATGGAACCTTATTCAAAATAAGTGTTGTACTGTTAAATGCGTATCCCTAGAAGGAAAATGGTAGCTCAGAACGACTCATGATTAACCTTATCATGTCCAACAAAATTTGGTTTCTCAGTTCGGACACACCGCTCATTAGAGGTGTTCCGGGAGGAGTCCACATTGAAAGAATACTATACTCTTTCAAATTATTGAGAAACTTATTGCTTAAGTATTTTCATCATGGTCTAACCGTTACGGTTTAATTCTTTAGCCGATCTGTCTGTCTACTTCGAGTCGAAACTCTTTGAATTACTCAAAAGTTTCCGATTCGTGTTTCAGAAGAAACATATAACCATAACGCGATGCCACATCCGTAAAGGTTACGAAGTGTTCATATCCACTTCTAGCCTAGCTAGACATGGGCCCACTAACGTCACTATGAACGAGGGCTAACCGATCGATGGCACTTGTACTTTTACCAAGTAAAAGATGTTTTAGGCACTTTGCATAATAAACTAGATTCGTAGACATCATTTGAATAGAATCAAATCCGTCCTAGTATCCACTCTTCAAAAGTGTGGATATACGAGTCTTGTTTAATGTGTCCCAGACAACAATGCCACAAATAAGTCTCATCTGATTAATTCAGTTTGAGCTATTTGTTTGTCATGTTATACGTTTGAGATTCTTTTATATTCAAAATATAAATACTGTTATTTACATCTAATGTGTTTATCTCAATATCATCTTTATAAAATAAAACACTTTATTGTTCTAGAATATAAAGGTATACCCGCAATGAGTTATACTATGATATAGAGATAATGTTTTTAGTCAAACTAGTGACATTGTAACAGTTTCCTAATTTAAGTACACACCTGAAGGGTAGTTCCTAAACTTAGGTTACTACGGTTAAAACATCGACTTTTGTCCCATTTTCGACTCGCAGATCAATCTCTTCTAAAGTCAGTATCCTTCTAATCAGCAGATCCCGCACATCAGTACATATAAATGTACAACACTTAGTATCAAAAATCCAATTTTGAAACTAATAGTGAACATGTTTATGACAAACCTACTTGAAGTCGGAGCCTTGCCCGTCTTCACTTCCTTCATGTCTGCTTTGTTCATACGACAGTCACGCATCCAGTGATCCTGTTTGCCACAGTTTAGGCAGACTTCTTGGATATGTCATTTGTCTTCCCAGAAGACAGTGATGATTTCGCCTTTGCCCCTTTTAGAAGCTATGGCTTTGCCTCCTAGAGCATAGCCATCAACTATCCAAGAGTTTACGCTTGGTTCACAATGAATCTGCCCCAGCTTTCGGGTAGAGACTATAAGATCAAATCTTTGGTAGTCTCGGCCACGTAGGTAATGCCCAGCTAACCTAGCTGATCGATGTCAGTAATCATCTTCGACATCTAGTGCTCGACAGATGTACCCTCTGACATACGTGAGCTAAAGAGCTTCTTATGCAATTTGTACTTCAAAGATCTAAGAATAGATCTATGAATATCTTTAATTTTATCATCATGGTATAATGATCTAATCCTTAATTTTGATGATGAAATTAAAGTGTCATTGCATTAAGCATAAAGGATTGAGCACTAAAGTTATCATCACATGAATCTTCCAAAGATCATGTTCTACTATTTGCTCAACTCCGGGCTTAGGCCCGAGATGTAATTCTATCAAATAGAATAACTTCTCAATTCACAGGACTATCCTGAGGTTTTATTCCCAATTTGAAAATTAAAGCCATTTAATGATATTTTCACCCAGGATTATGTTTTAAACTCTAATCTTTCAGTTATCTTGATTGCTATAGTCCAACTATCCAATCAACGATTTTAGGTACCATTTAATATAATGATTACTGTAGTCTAACTATATAATCAACTATAATTTGATTGTTAAATTCAAATATATTGATTACTATAATCAACTATTATTTGAAATAGTTTGAATACAGTCCAACTGTTCAATTTAAAACAACGATTAAATATTAGTCCAACCAATAAATATTTTTTATGTAATGACGAAAAATTGAAATGAGCGCGTTTTGGCAAGTATCTAAATGAAATTGCAAATTTAATACTTGCCTCCCACTATTTTTCGGCGAGCCTCTAACCCTTTATTGAGTACTTGGGAAACCTTGTTTCTTAGTGGGCTAGGATCCCGTTAAATAACACACAACCTTGACTTTGGCCAACAAGCTGTATGATATTTAACTACGTAGATCTCTAAGATCAATTGGATCTCATCTAATTCCTAGATCCAGTAGGTGGACATCCAAGTCCGAAACATATATCTAATATATGCCAATATATCCAATATATTGCCTAACCTTTTTCCTCTGAATCAATTAAGCCTTGGCTTTGGCAAAACAAACTTAATGATTCCAGTTAAGCGGGACCCATTGACTTTGGAAAGCTTCGTAATCGATGTCGATGGATAAGAAGTGATCTTGACTTTGGCCAACAAATCACAACTTGGACAAGACACCGATATGGAACAAAGCCTTCATGATTCAAACACATCCGCGATGGACAAAGGCCTTGACTTTGGCCAACAAACCAGTGCCAATCTTGGATCTTGAGAATGAATTATTCAATGGAAGGAAAAACGCTTAATATATGTTGAGGGTTTTTCGCGTAATTGGCAACCAATTAATTATCTTTGATTAGGTTTCATCATACACCCTTAAACATGCATTCTAAAAAAATAATAAGGCGTGATAAATAAATTAATAGTGATATGCAGATGGATATTTAAAACACTTTGTTCCTAGAACAAATCTCTCCATTTCCTCTCTCCCGCTAGCACAAATCTTACTTCTACCCAATTACATAACACTTCTAAAGAAACCTCATTTACATTGAGGGGAATATGTGAGAAGAGAAATATAAAGAGTCAAGAGGTAATATGCTGGACACACAGGTCCAATTTAATTTGTATTTAATTCTAATTCTTTATTTAATTCCAAATTAAATAATTACACTTTATTAATGAGCCTTTTGCGACTTAGATTCTAAATCTAATCTTAACGGGTCTCAAAGCCCAATTAACATCCAATGTCAATTTAATTAAAGTCCAATGGGCTTTCAATTAATTTATAAGGCATGGACTTTGGCAACCAAAGCCCAAAAGGAATCACCCTTTTGCCAAAAATCAATTTAGGCCCATTAGGCCCAATTAAAATTTTAAATGCCTATTTTATTATATTTGGACTTTATGGAAATGGTTTTAGGCCCAATTGGATCCAACCAATTAACCTAAACCAAAATTGTCCCAACAAAGCCCATTAAGACCAAATACAACTTTATTAGCCCAATTCCAAATTTAAGCCCAATTAATTTAATTACAATATTCCAACTATCATAATTAAATCAATTAAAGTGTATAGCTATAATTAATTAACCAAAATTACATTTCCAAAATACCAATTTACTTAATTATTCATGCTAATCATCATCAAAATATGTCCAACATTATTGAATAAAAAAATCAATTCATTTCCATGCTTTTTGGTCACGACAATTTTGGGTTTTTATGTCCGATTTCGATTTCAATCCAATTAAATCCTAAATCAACAATTCCCAAGTCTTTCAATTCATCCAATGATCAAAAGAAAAAAATTACCAAGACATTTAGGGCATGTCCAACTTTCGGCCAAGCCTACTAATTTGGGGAAAAATTGATCCAATTGAATTTTCATCAAATTGATCATGCATAACACTATGTTATCATCATTCAAGCATACTCAATCAAACAATTTCATCAAAACATGCTCAAATCAATTTTACCCAAATTTTACCCTAAATCAATTTCATGCTTAATCAAGGCTCTTGATACCATTGTTGGGTTTCTAGGTTGTCCCAAGATCAAATTAAGCAAATGAAAACATGTGAATACATCAAACTAAAGTTGCGGAAATACTCACTTTGATCGGATTTACGATGCAATGAACACAAATATTTCTTCAAGCTTTTCCTCCATGGATGACTCTCGGCCAAGCTCCTCTTTTGTGCTCCATGGATTCGGTCAACCCCTCTTTGTGGGTCTTTGAGTTGTCTTCAAGCTCCAGCTTTGATGAAGGATTCCATGCTAATGAATGGGTTTCCCTATCACCTTTGTGTGACTCCTTATGTGTGCTAGCACTTCGAAATTTTGCCACAAAATTCCCTTAAGCTTCTTCTATCTCTCGGCCAAGCCAAGAAATTGAGAGGAAAAAATGCTTCAATGCCGTGAGAGGGAGAGAAGTGAGAGAGAGGAAGAAGTTGTGTTGTGTATTTTGGTTTTTGATTCAAAAATCAAATACCAAACTCACACTTTTCCAAAAAGTACAAAGCTTTTAAAGTCTTTCAACCACTTACATCAATCAATGATGACAAGCATCACATCACTCAAAGTGATGTGACTTCCATCACTTGATTGACTAATGATGTGACGCGTGATGTGACTTATGGGCCCCACTTGATTCGAAATGCGAGTGGGCCCGCAAATACTCCTGGGCTCGGGTTCGCTAATTCCGAATTAACGAATTTTCTTTTGCGACGTAATTAAATCAAATTTAATTAAATAATTATGCCTAGCAAAATTACTATTCACATCCCTAGCAAATTAATTCTAAATTAACTCGTTCGCCCGAATTAAAATATAATTTTAATTCCGCGTCGCAATCTAATTTTGTTTAATATATCGAATATATTAATTTATTGATTAATTCCAAATTAATCGTTCTGTTTCTTTAAATAGTATTTTATCCCAGATAAAATATCTCCGTAATTAATCCCAGATTATTTTTCTCTCTCAATTAATTAATCCCAGATTAATAATGTGGGAGTCATACGTCATCGGTGAATCTTTGGGAAGCGACCCATGAGATCCCTGGATATGTTGGTAGTAAATCCGGTCGTCGGACTATCCGAACACGTACGTACCTAGTACTACGATTTACAAGACATGGTTGGCTTCTAGCAAAGCACCGTGCCTACCCAATTCTCCAGAAATATTCTTAAAGGAATATGTAATCTATATCAGGCGTAGTATACGTAGTATTGCGTATTGCGATCCAGTATCGGATGTCACGTGCTAGGCGTAGTATACGTAGTATTACGTTTTACGATCCAGTATCTGTCCGAACGGATTCCTAACCAATTCAACTACTACACCACGAATCATCCGATCAAACGTAGTAATAGACGAACATGCCATATAACATAAACTCATCACATGATTTCTCATACACAAGCACATACACGAAAAATAATCTGAACATCGTTCAAATATTCATATACATACATATGTTCCTAACATACGAATATACATAACTATGAACTCAAATGCTAAATCCTCAACCATTCTCATAAATTTCATTACCGCTCAAACACTTTTAGTTTCAGATTTTCCATATATTAATCAATGATACAGAAACTTATTAATTATACTTATCCATTTAGGAAGAACTTAGCTTATATCCCTTCCATATCATAATTAACCAATCTACAAAAATGCACACCTAGAAATTCTAATACGTACTCTGGAGTCATAACTTGTTTCCTTTACCGATCCTTTATACCCAAATCATACATATCCTATCATCTCATATATATATATATAAATACTCATTCATATTCTTATACATAAGCTTATACAAACTCATACATTTAGATACATGAATACATATTATTACTGATTTATGCACTTCCATACAACTGTACATACACATAAACAGTAAACACATTTCATGTATAACTTCATATCATATCAATAATAAGGATCCATACTTATGGTAGTCGATTATCCTAACCATCCATAACTTGAAACATCATTCTCTAGAATATCCCATAACCATCCTCTTTTACCATAACAGGTTAATCATTTATATTATAATCAAACATGAATTCACCAATTTAACTTCTCGTCACATTGGTTACTTACCTGGCTTTGCGAGCAATCCAGGTCCTAGTCAAATCGAGATTTTGAGGGCATATACGGACTCCAAATAATCCCACGAATGTGTTGGAATCGATGAAATTTCGATCGGAGCTACTTTTCACCATGGGCAATATTCATCAAAATCTTCTTTCCTCATTTTGCGTGCAACCATGGACGGAATGGAAAATCCGCAAATGCATACTTGTTGTACTCTATGAGAGCTTCGATTTGGCTGGTGGCTCGGGCCGTGAAATGAAGCGAGGAGTCGGGATCGACAAACCCATGTGTGCACGTTCTCCACGTCATTTCGTCGGCAACTGGAGGGTCTGGGTGCGCTGGCGCTCCTTTCTGTGGTGGTGCGCCACCCGGCGGTGGCCGGAGTGTGGCCGGCGTAAGTAAAAGATAGTGCCTTCAATTTTTGGGGGGTAGGGGGCTGAGTAGGAGAGGTGAGAAACTTATGCCATTTTAATAATTATAGGGAACTATGGGTATTTATAGAGAAGTTTCTAGAATTTACGTTTAGGTCCCCGGAAATTATAATTAGGTCCATATTATGAGGCTTTCTCGAAAATTTGCATTTTTAAAGCTCTTCTGATATAAATTTCGAAAAGCATTCAACACGAAAGTTGTTTTTCTAAAAAACGTGAGTCTAATTGTTTAAAAATGAACTCAATCCGAGTTCGTTTGCTATTTTTATATCCAAAACAACAATAACTTTTACGCGTATAACGATTAAAATCATAAATCGCGTAACCAGTTCTTGAAATCATACATTTTCCAATGCGACGAAGCTTCACTTTAAAATATTCCGATCTATTTTCCAATACATAAACTCTTATTTTCGAATAGCAACCCGTTCCAAATTCTAAACTTCAATTCGAGAATCTTCGAGAACCGTTCCGAAAATATTGGGATATTACATTCTCCCCCTTATAAAAATTTCATCATCGAAATTTATTCGTTCTTATATATGATCATTCAGAATCGGTCGTACGTACATTACCATCTTATCTGTATTCGGAAGTCACCTCACTTTACATCTTTTCAAAAGTTACATATTTCACACAGCAATACAAATTATGCTATTTCAAAACAATACATCGAATCATTCATTTTATACCAATAACATATCAAACTTATCATCTCAATTCACACTCATCCATAGAAACACGCTCACACCATTTCACATTCATTCATCAACAGAAAAAGAAAGTTGAACGTGAATTCTATATAGCCAATCACATACATCATTCAAAACGAGGAACATAGCACATGTTTTTTACATGAAATTCAACTCAGTATCAAAACCGAAACTTAACACGAATTTCATACTATATATTTCATCCATAATATAAAAAGGAAATAATTCATTTCACATCATGTCATTCTATATCACATATGTAAACAACATTAATATCAAAGTTTACATACATACTATCCCATCACACATACAACTTTGTATGACTGACAACACATCATACATAACCATCATAATACCCAAAATATTCGTGTCTAACCATAAACTTACATATGTGCTCTCGTAACGAACATAAACTTTTATACAAACAAATACATTTATTGTCACCTGTAGAAGTGACATATAATCCTATGTGCTCTTATGATGTTGATAGTTTAAAATCTGCCAATCTTTATCATCATTCAAAATGGAAAATGTGAAACGATCTCGTTCAAAAACTATTTCGAAAATACATTTGAAAAACTCTTTTACTGTAAACATAATCAATTTCAAAATCCATCATTGTAAATCTATATCGAGCATCCAGAATAACGCAACTGGACAAAATATAACAAGCGCCCAATGCCCAAATCACACGCACAGATCGAACAATAAACGAAACAATCCCCCTGTTGACATAGGGTTTGGTTGGCCCACTGCCCAAATCACACACACAGATCAGACAATGAATGAAACAATCCCCCTGTTGACATAGGGTTTGGTTGGCCCACTGCAGTTGGATAAACCCTTACACAAGCGCCACTGTAGGCACTATATTTTTGCACATAAGTCCCTATGACGAGTCTCATTTGGAGACACTACCTTTTAAGTCACGGAAGTTGCGGGAAACGGACGTCGAAAGGGGAAATTCAGAATAAATATGTCATCAGATTCATTTCACAAGTTCACTATTTTTGTTCGTGCTGCGTTCGCAACCACGTCGAACGTCAAGCAGATTACGGGCGTTCGTGTAGCGTTCGAATCGGCGTTCGAACGGTGTCGGTATTTCTGGTTTTGCTGCTAGCCTCACACCCAAGCCCAATTAGCCCACCAAAGCCCATAAAACATATCCAATTAATAAAATGCATATTTAACATATGGGGAATTAAATAAAATCTAAAAATCATATACCAATTCAAAATAAAACCATGCCTAATTAAAATCAATCAAGTATATTATATTCCTAACTAAACAAATTTCATGCCTAAACAAAACAAATTAAATATATAACCTTCCTAAACAAGCATAATCTTGTCTCCAATCAATCTTTGGTTTTCCTTGTTTAACACTAAATCAAATCCTCATTTAATGCACAAATCCCTTCATTGTCAAGCAAAGATTCACCCATCCCTTTGCCTATAAAAAAAAGATATTCCAACCCTTGAACCCCCTAACTCTCACGCATATACAGCAATGAAAAAGCCTTTCCATTCACGCCTAATACACTCAAGAAGCAACAAAGAATTTTCTCTCCTCCTTTTCCCTCCATAACCGAAAATCACAGCCCCTAAAACATCCACTGTATTACCAAAAATCACTACCTAAAACTTTCACTGTTTGACTGAAAAACTGCCCCTAGATCACCCCCCAAACTACCAAAATTCACCCCTAAACAACAGCCCTTAACATCACCAAAATAGCAGCCCCAAATACCCCAAAATAGTGGCCTAAAATACTTGAAATAGTGACCAGAAAATGTCACTGAAAGAGCAGTGAAATACAGTAAAAATAGCAGTAAAACAGGGAGAACGATGACTCAAAACAGTGAGACAACGAACGAGAGCAGTGAACCAGTAAACCAGAGGAGTTGCGGAGCGTTAGCCCTTCCGATGATCGTGTACCGTACATCCGAGAGGTGATTTAAAAGGTTAGACCTGATGACACTTTTTCTATTTATTGTCATTCGTTTTTTAATTGTTTTATTCGCATGAGAGTCGTTTGTGGATGCATGTTGTGGCCTTCGAATGAAAGGGAAAATGTGTCGTCTCTTGTGGTATATAGGATGGAAACCCAGACGTAAATTCCTTAGCCGAATCCGAATGGATGGTAGTGCGGTCTGTACTTGTGATACAACTCCACGTACCACTTGAGTAAACGTCACATATCTCTTTTTATTTTATCTTGATTGTTTATTATCCGCATCTTATATTTCGCCATTTTACTTTATGTATGTTGTTTGTTTGTGTGTTGATGATGTGATGCGCATGGGCTTAGCATATTTGTCTAAAGGTTTTCCATTCGAGGGAAGAAAAGGCCAAAAGGCTACTTTTACGCCAATACATTGCCGCGCCGGACAAAGTATGTTTGGTTGGATGTGAGATATGTTCAACCGAGCATACGAAGTCCTATATCATTGTCTTTACTTTCTATGCATTGTGATGTAACGCGCATGGGCTAACTAGGGTGGATTAAAGGTCCTCTATTCGAGGGAAAATGCCTGAAGGCTACCTTACCACGATGTTTTGCCGCGCTTTTTGTTATGTCATTGACTTTATACATATCATTGTTCTATTATGCATGTATTGCATTCTAATGTGCATGGGCTAACTAGGGTGGATTAAAGGTCCTCTATTCGGGAAAATGCCTGAAGGCTACCTTACCACGATGTTTTGCCACACTTTTTGTTATGTCATTGACTTTATGCATATCATTGTTCTATTCATGCATATATTGCATTCTAATGCGCATGGGCTTAGCATATTGGATTAAAGGTCCTCTATTCGAGGGAAAATTCCTGGAGGCTACCTTTACCATGATGTTTTGTCACGCCGGACAAGGTACACCCGATTGAATGTGAACGAGTTCAATCTGGCACACGGGGTCCTACATTGTGGATTTGCTTATTTATGTATGTGTTGTGTCATCTCTCATGCATCAGGTCTGCTCCCGTTGAACACATTCTTAAACGCTATACGAACACGAACCTTCTTTTTATCGTTCGAACGCGTTTATGAACGCTACTTGAATGCGAATGTGTTTTGTTTTATCAGGTCCAGTCCCGTTCGAACGCGTTCTCAAACGCTACACGAACGAGAACCTTCTGTTTACCGTTCGAACGTGTTTACTAACGCTACTCAAACGCGCACGTATTTCCTTTATTTTATCATGCATCAGGTTTGGTCCCGTTCGAACGCGTTCTCAAACGCTATACAAGCGCGAACCTTCTGTTTACCGTTCGAACGCATTTACGAACGCTACTTGAACGCGAATGTGTTTTGTTTCATCAGGTCATGTCCCGTTCGAATGCGTTCTCAAACGCTATACGAATGCGAACCTTCTGTTTACCGTTCGAACGCGTTTTCAAACGCTACACGAACGCGCATACACTGAACTGAGTCCTTTTCATCACATGTCATGCATAATTGTTTCTTAGGTGATTTCTCTTGTATTATGTAATCAATCATACTATTTGTATTCCTGCATTTATCTATTTGATGTGTTCATGAGATGGTATTCAAGCATGATTAGGTCGTTAGCATGTTACTTGGTTCTTAAGCATGATTTAGCCTATTTTTTGTTCATTTTCAAGCATGATTAGTATTTATTTTGCGTTTGGAATTTGCATTATGTTTAGGTTGTTCTTTGTTTTCCGCATTATATGATCGAAGTATGTTCATGAGATTGCTGTGTGCTATTGCATGTTCACCGTTATGTGATTACTTTCATGCATGTGAACCTAAAAGTAGAATACTCCTGGAAATTTGTTGCTTAGGCTTGGTTAAGTTATTGCACAAATCGTTTCATTACAAGTGGCATAAGTAAGAGACCATTCTTAACCCAACGGTTTGAGGTCTTCCCTTGGAGGGGTGAGTGCGGCCTTAAATCTTTGTCCCGATTCACACCGGGTGGCAACTCCATTATTCTCCGATTTAATCCCCCCGCGGGCTACTCTGTACTCCCAACCGGACCGCGAGCTCGAAACAACATGCGTCGCCAAGTTTCTATATTCCCCAGCCACGTTGGAAACATATCATATCAAATTATAAAACTATAAAAACCATATACAAGCGCCGTGACAGAAACATATCATATTGTGTAATATTATAAACAATATCAAAATATATCAAAATCAAAATGTTGTTCTTTTGAAATCATTTCCCCCCCAAAACATAAATATGTGTAAATCAAAAATAAATCTTTAATGCAAACTTTTCAAAATAAATATTGACCGTGCACTGTTCAGTCGCACGTACAGACCGAACAGTGTACGGACCATGTTGACAGGGTAGTGGGCAAACCATTTTCGGATAGTCTGGACCCCATAACAAGCGATCCGACAAAGTAGGAATGAAACATATACAAGCGCCACAGAGGGTCAAAATCATAAAATCATCAAACACCGTGACAGAAATAGATTTTCGAGCATCTCGACAGAAATAAGTTTTATAGTTTAAAAATATCTAAACCATTTTCGAGCGCCGAGACAGAAACATATTATCAAGTACCTCGACGGAAAAACATCGATAAATCCAAAACATAAATACGTAAATCAGCGTCGAAGCAGAAATATTTTCTTTATTATTTATAATTAAAATCAAAATATCTTCAAAATTTCTTTCTTTCTTTCCTTTCCTTTCCTTTTTCTTTTCAAAACACTTTTATGCCAAAAATCAAATTCCAAGTTTTCAAAACATGGTTCAAAATATCAGTTCACAATTCAGACTATCAACATCATAGAATTACTAGTACCTCAGAACACATTGAATCTGTTGGGAAGTGGCCGCAACTGCACAGCGGAAAATCAAAATTATTATGCCGCTTTCCCTTTGCCCAATACCCATTTGTTTTGATTATTCTACAAGCCTAGGCATGTTACTATATATTCTAAGCATAAAACTCATAAAACATGCAAAGAACATAAACCTAAACATGCTAACTATCATAAGAACTCTAAATAAAATAAAGAAAGAAAAATACTTACTTGAACCGTAGACTCCTCCAGTCCTCCCTCCAATCTACAAGCTTTTCTCGAACTCAGCAAGCTCTTCCACATTCCAAAGAGCCACCCAAGTGTGTGGCCTCCATAGATGCACACACCAAAGCCAAAACGCAACGGCAAGACTATGCCTTGAGTGCACGGGTATTTTTCCCTTGGTACTAGTCTATGTAAATACCTATAAACTTTTAACTCGAGGTTCCTCTAGTCAATTAGACTTAAAGATCCTCAAAATCAGTGGCTTACTCTTAAAATTTTGAGTTGCTCACTTATATAAACCCAAGATATGAAAGATTTGGTGCAAAAATTTGTAAAGAATTCTTTGGGTTTATATAGGTGCTCCAAAGACAACAAAATTAATTAGGAATCTGATGTGGGATAAAAGCTAATTTAATCTTAGCCATTGGATCTTAATTTAGTGGTTTAATGAGATTATAAAACCCAAATAAGAGTTTGGGCCGAATTTGAATTCAAAATAAATAAATTTTTTTTACTATTCACATTACTATTCAGGTAAACATTAATTTTTTTTAATTTATTCCAATTCCCAAAGTGCCCCCATCGTCATTCATCAATCCCTATGCCACTATGGAACCTCATAAATGATCTGTTCAATAATTAAACACATTGAACCATTTATGAACAATTCCTACAGCAATCATATATGATGTTATATTTGTACTGTGCACTATTAACCATTGATTTCGACTTTGTTGTGTGTGACCTTTTGGGTTCCCCTCAAGTTGGACATGAAATGAATCGTGATAATTTAATCGAACATAAATTATCCTCTGATTAGATGGTCGTTCGATTTCAATGACAAAGGTTGACATCTAGCAACATGCCAAGCCCCCCAAATGAGAAGGAAAGATATATATACCCATTCTGTATGTGATTTACATCTGATACGGTCCATCGCCTCACTTTATCCCTACATATTGACCTAAGGTACGAAAAGTGTCTACCCATATGGTCAAAGGTATGATGTTGATAGTGTCATGAATCGTGCTAACCCAAGAGTCTCACATGATTCTTCCGCTGTGGCCATAGTGTCAAGCACTGATCACACATATCAACCTGTGAACTGAAATACTACTCTTATAAGAAAATATTATCCGAGAGAGTGGCGATTCTCTGTTGTATCTTTACAAACTTCATGTGTTTCAACAAATGACCCAATCATACCCTTATGACCAGATCTTTTGAACCGGGGCAGGAGAATGTCAAAGATATTTTATCCACACATAAGATTGTAAAGACCTCAAGTCTAAGGACTTGTCATATAATCGATACAAGAAAGTTCTCACAGACACATGGAATAAACACTCCATATAAAAACTTTTGGCGGTCAGTTCGATGGACATGAGCAACTCATGCATCCATGTGTTACACCAAACGGATGGATCTCTGCTAGTAGCCTATGAGATTGGCTACCCCACTTAAGGGCGGATCATATCATCATACTAGTCTCTATGCTTTGTGAATGCCCAGATTATTCATAAAACTTTGACTATGAACATTTAAGAGCAATGATTCTCATAAGGCGTGATACTTGAAGATTGTTTTGACAGCTGCCCAGTGTTGCTTACCAGGATTTGCCTGATACCTGCTCGTTATGCTAAGAGCATAAGAGACATCAGGTCTTGTAAATAACATGGCGTACATGATCGATCCTATTGCTGAATCATAAGGGATCATACTCATACGTTCTCTATCTGAAAGAGTATATGGACATTGCTGATTAGCTAATTTGATTCCATGACAAGTAGGTAAATTACCTCTTTTGGAATCTTCCATTTTGAATCTTTTCAAAACTTTATCTATGTACGTAGATTGAGAAAGTCTTAACAACCTCTTAGATCTATTACGGTAGATCTTAATGCCGGGGATGTAGGCTGCTTCTCCCAAATCTTTCATGGAGAAATTCTGAGATAACCATTGTTTGGTGGCTTGCATCATTGGAATATCATTCCCGATAATTAATATGTCATCGAAATATAATACAAGAAATACAACAGCACTCCCACTACTTTTCCTGTAAACACAAGGCTCGTCTACATTTGTGATGAAGTTAAATTCTTTGATTGTCTCATCAAATCGTATATTCCAACTTCTGGAGGCTTACTTGAGTCTATAAATGGATCGTTTAAGCTTGCATACTTTATTATGATCATCCTTAGATGCAAACCCCTCAGGTTGTGTCATATAGACTTCCTTTACGAGGTTCCCATTAAGGAAAGCTGTTTTGACATCCATCTGCCAAATCTCATAATCAAAGTTTGTAGGTAGTGCCAGTAAAATTCGAATGGACTTTATCATTGCAACATGCGAGAAGGTTTCGTCATAGTCAATTCCTTGGATTTTTCTATAACCTTTCGCCACCAACCTAGCCTTATAGGTTTGGATGTTGCCTTCTGCATCAGTTTTACGCTTGTAAATCCACTTGCAGCCTATGGGTTTTATCCATTCAGGTGCATCTACCAAGTCCTAGACTTGATTCTGATACATAGAGTCTATTTCGGATTTCATGGCCTCAAGCCACTTGACTGAATCAATGTCACGCATTTATTCATCATAACTGGTGGGATCATTATTATCAATGACCTGATCATGTTCCTCATCAATATGGAAACTATATCTTTCAGGCTCATGTCTTTCCCTACTTGACCTTCTGAGTTTATAACCTTGTGGTTGTTCTGTCGCTGCCATTTTGAGGGGCCTGAGGTTTAGTTCTATGTTAGTTTGTTCTTCTCGTACCTCTTCGAGGTCAAGTCTACTCCCACTATATTTCTTGAGAAGGAATTCATTCTCTAGAAATTTAGCATTTCGTGAGACAAATGTTCTTTATTCATTTGGGACGTAGAACACGTATGCTCTTGAGTTAAAGGCATATCCTACAAACTTACATTTAACTGCTCTATCATCCAATTTGTTAGTTTGTGTGAGCTTGACTTATGCATCACATCCCCAAACTCTTAGATAACTAAGACTGGGACGTTTCCCAGACCATAACTCATATGGTGTTTGACTAACAGTCTTTGGAAGGAACTTGGGTTAGTAGTAGTGTTGCAGTTTCTAAAGCAAGACCCCAAAATGAAAGAGGTAGATCTGTGTCTGGCATCATTGATCGAACCATATCTAATAATGTCCGATTTCTCCTTTTGGAGACCCCATTATGCTGTGGAGTTCCCGGAGGATTCCACTGGGAAACAATGCAATTTTCTCTCAAGTAATCTTGAAATTCGTTGCTCAAGTATTCACCACCTCGGTCAGACCTTAGTGACTTAATACTTTTATTAAGCTGTTTTTCTACTTCAGCCTTGAAGTCTTTGAATTTCTCAAAGGCTTCATATTTGTACCGTATAAGGTACACATACCATATCGCGAATGATCATCGATAAAGGTAATAAAGTAGGAGAATCCACCTCTAGCGGTGACTGACATTGGTCCGCATACATCAGAGTGTATGAGTTCTAATGTCTCTGTTTCACACTGTCTTTTACCTTTGAAGGGTAATTTGGTCATTTTACCAAGTAAACAAGACTCACAGGTTCCATAAGGTTTATATTTGAAGGGTTTGAAATACCCATCCTTATGTAGCTTAGTTAATCTTGTTTCATTGATATGACCTATGTGACTGTGCCATAGAAGTGATTCATTGAGATTATTCGAGTTAACGTTGTATATATTAAATATTGAACATTATTGTTAGTTTGTAAGAGATATATACCATTATTCAAAATACCATCTCCATATTTTATTTCATTGAAATAAATAGAACATTCATTACAACTTATTAGGCATGAAAAGCCTTTATTACATAAAGAAGAAATTGAAATGATGTTCTTTACTAGAGAAGGTACATAAACACAATCTTCTAAGTATAAAACTAAACCATTCGGCAAAACTAATGAATAAGTCTGCATGCACAATATAGCTAGTTTTGCTCCATTACCCGTACGTAAGTCAACCTCCCCATGACGGAGTATCCTACTATTTCCCAGGCCATGCACATTGTTACACAAGTGAGTCCCACATTCGGTGTCAAGCACCCAAGTAGAAGGTTCAAAGTTTTGAGAATATATTTCAATCATATACAACATACCTGAAGCATTGGGCTTCTTGGCCTCTTGGGCTTCCCTAGCTTCCTTGGCTTTCAAGGATCTGCAATCTATCTTCCAATGACCCTTCTTTCAAAAAAAAAAAACATTTCCCTTTTCCCTTTTTCTTATCCACCTTACCATTAGGTTTTAGGTGATCTGGAGCCTTGGCCTTGCCCTTATTTTTATTTGGGCCTCGTGGCATCAGGTCCGTACCCGTAAGCATGACGAAGGTTTTAATCTCCAGTATCAAGTCATTCTCAGCTTGCTTTATCAGATTGTGCAATTCTGCTAAAATAGCTTATTTATCAGACAAATGAAACTGCATAATAAAGTTAGAGGATTCTTTTGGTAAGGACTGAAGAATTAGATCGTGACATATTTCATGATCCATGATGAACCCAAGGTTGGACAAGTTTTTAATGTGACCAATCATCTTAAGCATATGTCCGCTAACAGATCATTCCTTATACCTTGTTTGGAATAAGGCACATGACACTTGGAATCTCACGGTATGAACGGAAGTTGCATACAACTCCTTCAAGTGAAAGATGATGGTTTGAACATCGATATCTTCATGAGCTTTCTGAAGTTCGTCCGACATAGAGCCAAGCATTATGTAAACTACTTGCTCATCATTATCGACGTGTTTCTTCCAAGCATCAAATGTATCTTGGTCAGCATCTTATGCAGGTTCAGGGGGAAATGGTCTTTCAAGAACATAGAAAATCTTTTCTTGTCGTAAGACAATCTTAAGGTTTCTAAACCAGTTATTGCAGTTGTCCCCTTTGAGCTTATGCTCATCAATGATGGAACGAAGTGATACTCTGTTTGCAATTTGAATGTTTATCAAATATTTTAACACACCTATTAAGAGAAATTGTTAAAATTAGGAATATTTTTTCATTACTATTTCATAATAACAAGGGCTTTTAATATTATGAAGTTGCTCCCACTCAATTATTTTAAAATTTTAAGAAAATCGTATCAACCCCAATATGATGGATTTCTTGTGGGTAATGATCCCATTATCATCATTTCATAACTATAACTAGTGACGGTCGTTATAAAATATGATAATGAGGTAGGTTCCCCACCAATTTATTATATAAATCACAATTCCTTGATCATTGGGTTGGGCAATCAAACATGCCATAGCTTATGCTAGTCCTTGTGGACACCCAATCTTTGCCACTAAGTTATAAGACCACGCCTAAGGGTCGCTGCGTCTTATGACTCAGAAGAGTCAAACTATTGTCAATAGTACGATTTAGGGACAAATTGGTATTTGTCAGTCTGGTAAAGCCTAGTCCTGCCAATACGGTTTAGGCCCTTTGGGTCTATACTTTACAATAGGAGGTAAATTTTAGACTTAAATTATTATTGGGGATTTTAGCAAGTTTAAATAAATAACTGTCAAATGGATTCCTCCATTGAAAATTCCCCAGAGGGATGGTGAATCAAACTCTCTTAAATACCCTTACCTCTTAAGCTCTTATTGCCTTGGTGATAGGAATAAATAATAGATCCTCCAAATTAGTCCAACAGTTTAAATATTCTTTAAGGCAAGCTTTGAGTGAATGATTATCTAGATGTCTTCACGGCTTTTCCTTTTGGCTATAAAAAGGTAGTGAGTGAAGGAAGACACCAAATCATTATCTAACTCTAGTAATACCTTTGGTTAAATTAACTTTAGTTTGGAAAGTCTTATTAACCCCTTGGTCCCAACCCACTTGTATCTTTTATAATGTCTTTTATTACAAACAAGTGATTTATATTTATTAGCCTTAAAAGTAATAAATCTCTAAGTTCATCACGGAATAATTACTTAGCTAAGGGATAAGCAATACAGTCTCTATTTCTTAGAAAGTCTCTAGATGCTTGCACCCTAAAATAATCATGCCGATTCTAATCATATATAGAATCATCAAGCATAAGAGTTTTAATATATTGGAATTATTTAAGGCATTAAATAACTTTGATTAATATTTAATTATGATATTACATTTTATTTTATTCAAATAAATTTACTATTCACATTTTTCTGCAGACGCGTGAACTTTAAATGCAATTTCATAATTTAAAGCTTAACCAAATCATGCAAAACTTGTGCCTAAAATTAATTTCAGGGTGTTAGCTTTCCAACGAACTTTTAAACAACCAATTTCAAGTTCAAATGAGAGAGAACTAATCAAAACAAAAATGTACTGACCTAGTCATCAAGCATAACAAAAAAAAAAAAAAAAAGACAAGGATAACAGAGGTGCCATATTACATACCATGTACTGACCTAAAAGAAACAACAAGGGAACTTAAGACAATTGTTCGGAAAATCTACGGTCCCGAGGATCGATTCAAGCAAGAAACATAAGTGCGAATACACGAAGAAGTTGCGGAATACTTACATCGATCGGTTGAGGTGATGCGGTGAAGAACAAAACTTTTTTACCCTCCTTGGTAGTGGTCACGGCAGTGGCAGTTTTTGCTCCTCAAATTTTCGGCAATCATCAAATTCTAAGTGTGCTCCAAGCTCCAAGCATCATTTGGTGATTCCTAGCTCACAAGTGGGTTTCCCTATCACCTTTTTATGTGTCCATTGTGTGCTATCACTCTTGATTTTTTCCACAAAAATCATCAATTGCTTCTCCTTCAACTCACGGTGTTGACAGTGAAAAGAAGAAGAAAAATCAGCCCATGGCCGAGAGAGAGAGAGGAAGAAATTGAGAAAAGAGAGTTGTGTGATGGTTGTTGGAAATGTGTATCTAATACACATAAATGAATTTCCAAATTCATTTACCGAAAAATTGGCTTTTCAAAAGTCAAAGGTTTAATGCCAACCAACTTCATCAACTATTCACATCACTCAAGTGACAAGTTGTCACATCAATCAAATTGACAAGTGATTTGACGCTTGATGTGACTTGCAGGCCGCACTTGAATTCGAAATGTGAGTGCGCTCGCAAGCACTCCTAGTCTCAGGTTCGCTAATTCCAAATTAATGAATTTTCTGTTGCGACGTAATTAAATAATTATGCCTATAAAATTACTATTCACGTCACTAACGAATTAATTGTAAATTAACTCATTTGCCCGAATTAAATTCTAAATTCAATTTCGTGTCGAAATCAAATTTCGTATAATATATCGAATATATTATTTTATCGATTAATTCCAAATTAATCATTTTCTCTCTTTAAATAATATTTTATCCCAGATAAATCTCTGTAATTAATCCTAGATTAATTTTCTCTCTCATCTATTTAATCCCAGATTAATAAAGTGCGAGTCATACGTCATCGGTGAATCTTCGGGAAGCGACCCATGAGATCCCCGGATATGTTGGCAGTAAATCCGGTCGTCGGACTATCCGAACACATAAGTACCTAGTACAACGTTTTTACCGATTTACAAGACAAAGTTGGCTTCTAGCAAAGCACCATGCCTACCCAATTCTCCAGAATATCCTTACAGGAATATGTGTGTAGGCATTGCATTTTTACATGTGAAACCCGATGATGAGTCTCAGTTGGAGGCACTACCTTTTAAGTCACGGAAGTCGCGAGAAACGGATATCGGAAGGGGAAATTCAGGATGAGTATGTTATCAGAGTCGTTTCACATGTTCACTGTTTTCGTTCGTGCTGCGTTCGTATATGCGTTCGAACGCCAGGCAGATTGCGGGCGTTCGTGTTGCGTTCAAATTGGCGTTCGAACGGTGTCGGTATTTCTGGTTTGCTGTTAGCCCACCTGCACCCTAGCCTAGCCCAAGCCCACTTAAAACACACCCAAATTAAATCAAATATTAAGTTAAATATTAATTAGATAAAGTAATTAAATAAAATATGAATTAAGTCATATACCAAATTAAATAAAACAAATAAAATCTAAATAATCACCTACCAAAATAATAAAAATACTTACGCAAATTAAAGAAATTGCATGCCTAATAAAGATAAATCAAATATATTAACTTCCAAACTTAACAAATATCATGCCTAATTAAAATCAATCATAACCAATTAAATATTTTGTATTCCTAATCTAGCCAAGATTTGTCCCCCCTCAATCTAATCTTTTCCTTGTTGGATACCAAATCAAATCCTTGCTCTTAATGCCAAATCCTATTCCTTGTGAGACAAGGAGTAACCCTAACCCTTCTCTATATAAACAACCCCTCACCAAGCTCTCCCCCTCTCTCTCTCTATTTTCACGCATACACAAGAAAATAAACCCTAGATATCCTCTCCAACATTCGCGTATAACACACACAATATTCCCTTCACTGCCCTCATAATTCATTGCCTCGCTCTTCACGCAATAATATAGCCTGATTTGCCACTCCCCGCCTGCCAGACTCCACTCATGTAACCCTCAGTCACCTTCACGCCACATGCCTCCTCCTCTCATCTCACACGTAGCACTTCACGCGAAAATCAAAACCAAAAGCCACACCTGTCCACGTCTCACCACACGTCCTTGACTAGCCCACCAAGCTTCACAACACATACGGCTTGGCCATTGTCCTCACTCTCGAGCCTCACGCTAAAATATAAAGCACCTACATTCAGCCACGCATAGCTTCATTCACGCACACAAATTGATCACATAACTCCCCCTGACCTTCGCTCCATACCACAAGCGTATACTCAAAGCCTGCCTCACGCCATAAAATAAACCCAATCAACGCCACAAAACCCCCTCACGTGAAGTAATAAATCAACACTAAACATCCGCATATCAACACCAAAACTGCATTATTTCACAGCCCAAAACAGTCACATTATTACCAAAAATCACACTCAAAAAACAGCAGCCTATTATCCCTTAATTAACCACCACAAACAGTCCCCGAAACACCCAAAACAGTAGCTTTGAAGACCTGAAATAGTGAGCAGAAAACACTTCCGAAACAGCAGCGAAACGAAGCCAAAACAGCAAGGAAAACAGTATAACAGTGAGCGAAGACGCTAAACCAGTGAACCAGAAAAGTTACGGAGTGATAGCCCTTCCGACGGTTGTAAACGCGAGTCCGGAAGACGACTTAAAAGGTTAGACCTAAGGGTACCTTTCACACCTGTTTTTTATTTGATTTTTATTGATTCTTTTGATTGTGTTTTAATTATTTATTGAATATTGTTTGCATGTGATGTGTGTTGTGGCCATTGATTAAAACGTAAAATACGTCGTCTCTCGTGGTAATGGAAACCCAGACGTAAATTCCGTAGCCGATTCTGAATGGACGGTAGTGCGAACTGTACTTGGGATATAACTCCGCGTACCACTTGAGTAAACGGCGTATATTTCGCTTTATGTTATTTTGATTATTCTCACTTTATTATTCCGTCTTTTAATTTCCGCATGTTATTTATTTATGTTATGATGCGATCGAGCGCATGGGCTTAGTAAGTGGAATGAAAGATCCCCTATGGGGAAGGGTTAAAGCCCTTTACCACGATGCTTTGCCACGCCGGTTGATGTGTGTTCGGTTGAATGCAAGACACGTTCAATCGGACATATTAAGTTTGATATGACTGTCTTTATTTTTGTATGTATGATACGATCGAGCGCATGGGCTTAGTGAGTTAGTCCAAAGGTCCTCTATTTGAGAGACAAAGAGCCTAAAAGGCCACCTTTGTGACACTACTTCGCCGCGCCGGACGAAGTGTGTTTGGGTTGAATGTACGTTCAATCGGGCATACGAAGTCCTACACTTTTATTGTCTTTATTTCATGTTTTTTGATGTGACGCGCATGGGCTTAGTATGTTGGTCTAAAGGTCCTCTCTTTGAGAGACAAAGAGCCCCAAAAGGCCACCTTTACGGCAGTACTTCGCCGCGCCCCTTTATTTTGTTGTTTAGTATGACGTCTTCTTACATGACCATGCATCATATCACATTGCGCATGGACTTAGTATGTTGGTATAAAGGTCCTCTCTTTGAGAGACAAATAGCCTAAAAGGCCACCTTTACGGCAGTATTTTGCCACGCCTATTGTATTTAGTTATTCGCTTCATAACGTCTTTTTGAAAATTCATGCATCATATTGCATTACGCATGGGCTTATCAAGTGAGATTAAGGGTCCTCCACTTTGAGGGGTGAAAATGCTTGAAAGCTACATTTGCTACAATGATTTTCCGTGCCCCTTAATCTGTTGTTATGTACGAGAACTCATATATTCATCTGTTCATGTATGTGTCATGTCGTTTACTGCATTTTGGAGGTCACTACTATAACCCCGTTCGAACGCGTTCCGAAACGCCGCACAAACGCATGTTTTCTGTCTGGTCCCGTTCGAACGCGTTATCAAACGCTATACGGACGCGAACCTTCTATCTACCGTTCGAACGCGTTTATGAACGCTACACGAACGCGAATACACTTAATTGAGTCATTTTCATCACATGTGCGTCTGTGTCTATATCTATCTTCTTTTGCACCACGTCATAGCATGCTCACTTTAATGCCTAATTGCATCCCTAAACATCTTTTTGCATTACGTACTTAGTTGACTCCTTTATTTATGCATGGACATGTAATGGCTATTTGTTGAAATCAAATGTTCGCCATTATTTGAGTCGCCTTTATGTGTGCTTGTGTGGTTAGTGTGTGCTTGTGTTTCCATGAATACAATATGCCAATGAAGATTGTATGTTCGTTGCTACTTTGATGTACTTTCAAGCATGTAATCTTAGATGTGAAATATATGCAAATTTAGGTGTAAGTTTTATTTTTGCGCATGTGGATTTAGAAGCATGATACTCTTGGAAATAAGTGTTACATAAGCTTGATTAAATTATTACACAAATCCTTTCATTACAAGTGACATAAGTAAGGGACCATTCCGAACCCAACGGTTTGAGGTCTTCCCTTGCGAGGGGTGAGTGCGGCCTTAAATCTCATTTTCCCGGTTCACACCAGGTGGCGACTCCATTATTCTCCGGTTTAGTCCCCCGCGGGCTACTCCGTACTCCCGACCGGGCCACGAGCCCGGGACAGCATGCGTCGCCCAGATCCTGTGTCCCACAGTCTGGCGACTCTACTGGGGATAGAGAATCGGCCCCGAAATATTGTCTTGTAATATTTGGATTTATGTTCTAATTGACCGTGTCTATAGTGGATGAAATGGGGGTTTAATCAAAGGCATTTTGAGGCTAGGTAATGGTTTGGTGTCCTCCTTCACTCACTACCTTTCTAGAAGGAAAAGCTATGAAGGCACCTAGATAGCCATCTACTCGTAGCCTATTGTGATGGACTAATTTGGTGGACTCGTTGTTTATTCCTGACACCAAGCGATAAGAGCCTAAGAGGCTTGGTTATTTAAGTGAGCCTCGCTCCACCTTCCCTCTGGGGAATCTACAACGGGAAATCCATTTGACAGTCCGTCACACACCATAGCTCATTGGCACGTATCTTAGTGTATAAAAAAGGGTGCGTTCACTTGGTCGCTCGAACCCTTGATTGGGGAGACCTAGTTGTGGGCCATCATTCGCCGATGAGAGCCTTTGTCTACACTCCTGCGAACCCACCCATAGACCGAGGTTTTATGGTTAAAGTAACAATTATTTCCTTGAGTATGTGCTTGTGGACCATCCTCATTTGGATGCAGTTGGACTATTGTCAGAAATGCGAACTTGTTGGGCCATTTAAACTGGGGCGAGTTCGTACCTTATGACCATTGGGCCCAAAGCCTCTGAAATGTTGATGGGCCATTCTGTAGAAATTATTACTCGATGTTTGCATTATCTTTCTTTTATGCTTGTGTTTGGGAACATCATCGTTTGGATCCTTTGGACCATTTGTCATGAGATATGGGCTGGTTGGGCCATTTAAACTAGGACAAGAACGTATTTTATGACAATTGGGCCAAAGGCTTCTAAGTGTTGATGGGCCACTTTGTGCTTGTGTTCGGAACATTACCATTTGGATTTAGTTGAGCTCCTTGCCATGAGATGTGAACTTGTTGGGCCATTTAAACTGGGACGGGTTCACTCCTATGACAGTTAGCCCAAAAACTTCTAAAATGATAACAGGCCGATTTGTTTGAAAATTTTAGTTGATTTAGTATGTTATATATGTTACATGCATCTCACGCACCCCATGCATACATACATCATCTTAACCCTCGTGTTCTAAAAGCCATCATAGATTCCCGTTGGGTTAGGGAAAAGGGAAGACTCACCAGAATACTGGGAACAGACATGAGTGAATCAGATATTGAGGTATCCCGTATGGATTAGTTGGAAAATGGTCTCGCCAAGGTCACTGAACAATTGCAAGCCTTGACTACTGCCATGACAAATATGGCTGTGCCCCGTGCTGGGGGAAATTCTGAGAATGTAAGACGTGAGGAGCCTCCGAATGGGTTGGGGGATGATATCCCCACTTTTGATGATGACATGGCAGAGTATGCAACAGGCAAAGTGATTGGGTCTCAGGCAGAATTTCAGAAGCTTCGGGATCAGGTTGAGTTAGTTACCCGCAAGATGAGGTGTAAACATGAAGAGTTGTTAAACTATGAGGCGATGGCTTTTGAGGAAAAGTTTCCTGCTCAGTTCAAGATGCCGGATATGGCCAAGTTCAACGGGAATGGGGATCCAAGGGTCCATCTCTGACAATATGTGTCAGTTATGAGTTCAGTAGGCCTAACACAGCGCCAAGCTCAGAAGATGTTTGGGATGTCACTCGAGGAGGCACATGTGGTTTGGTATCATAGCCTTAAGAAGAAGGTTAAGGAAGATTGGAGGGAACTAGCTGATGCTTTTCTGAAGCAGTATGTTACAGACTTAGAAATTGACTTGTCACTCCGTGATTTGGAGCACGCTAAGCAGAAGTTAGAGGAAAGTTTCAAAGAGTATGTGGATCGCTGGAGAAGCCAGCTTTTGAAAATGCAGACTCGGCCCTCAGAGAAGGACCAAATCAAAATGATCATCAAGGGCACCAAGCCCTATATTTATAGTAAACTAAGGAGGATGACTTCGATGATTTCTGATTTTCGACAGTTGAAGGAAACTGTCATGGATATTGAGGAAGAAGAGGCTGAAAACAGAATGTTTTATGGCCAAAATAGAATAACCTTTGGGGGGCCTTCTGAGACCAAGCCCGCTACTGCCGAGGTTACTTCCATTAAGAACCGGTATTTCTCTAACCTGAGGAAGCCGTTATCTAAGGTGCTTGAGAAGTTGAAGGGACAATGACTCCTAAAACCCTTAGAGCCTAAACCACTTCCAGATCCTATACCACCCAACCTTAACCTAAGCTTGTATTTTCACTTCCATCAGAGGAGAGGCCACGAAACTGACAATTACACCCGCCTTAGGCATGAAGTCCAAAACCTTATCGATGCTCACAAAATACCTGACCCAGAAAGAGAACAACCCAACGCACACAGAAATCCCCTACCCAACTACATGATCAACTCTGGCCTACCCGAAACCCTTGTCCTCCAAACCCTTAACCACCAAGCTTCTTACATGGAGATAGGGGATGATAGTGAAGAACCGTAGGCCAAGAAAGAAGGCAATGCTGCGGATGATGAAGTTGTTCCTCCTAGTTTATTTGATCCTGCATTTTTAATATAGACATTGACTTGGTCTACATGTTCGAACCATTTCTTAAATGATAATAAAGACTTTTATTTCGTTTACATGCCTGAGTCTCCCCGTCCAACCTGCAACATGAGTATATTTGAGAAAAGCATTCAACCCTGGTACTATGAAATTCAGTGATGTTTAGAACACGGGGAATCTTCGGAAGCAACAACAGTACAGTCAGTTTCAGAAATGGATCAGTATCAGCTTGCGGGCGAGGCTCACATCATCATCATCAGTTTGGGGGCTTAAGCCCACATCAGCATCAGTTTGGGGATGAGTCCCAGGGCCGAGGCCCACATCAGTTACAGTTTGAGGATGAGTCCCAGGGCCGAGGCCCATATCAGTATCAGTTTGGGGCCGAGGCCCACATCAATATCAGCTTGGGGGCGAGGCCCACATCAGTATCAGCATCAGTTTAGGGGCTGAGGCCCATATCAGTTTTAGTTTTGGGGATGAGTCCCAGGGCCGAGGTCCACATCATAATCAGTATCAGTTCTGCCGGGTATGGCATTCTGGGGGCAAGGCCCACATTGGTTCAGTATTAGTTCTGTCGGGTATAGTACTCTGGGGGGCGAGGCCCATCAGTAATGGTTCGGAAATGGACCACTCTCTTATCAGCAACAGTTCAGAAATGAACCACTCTAATATCAGTAATGGTTCGGAAATGGACCATCTCTTATCAGCAACGGTTCGGAAATGAACCACTCTCATATGAGTAATAGTTCGGAAAATGACCATCTCTCATCAGCAACGGTTCGGAAATGGACCATTATCAGATCTCGCCGAAAATGGCACTCCGAAAATGGAGCACGGTTCGGAAATGGACCATTATCACATCTCACCGAAAAGGGCACTCCGAAAATGGAGAACGGTTCGAAATGGACCATCATCTCATCTCGCTGAAAATGACACTCTGAAAATGGAACACGGTTCGGAAATGGACCAAGGAATGCCTAACCCATCGGAATATGATACATATACATGCATACATGCATAAATATCACGTACATGCAATGTTTATTTTGTGTTCGCAGGTTTATCGCGGCAAAGACCATCTCATCAAATAACGGTTCAAAATGAGCCACATTCTCGCACAGCACGGTTCGAAAATGGACCGCTACCACAACACATACCGAAAATGGCGCCCCAAAATGGAGCACACAAAGCAAAGGCCGAAAATGGCGTTCCAAAATGGAACACACACAGCAAATGCCGAAAATGGCGCTCCAAAATGGAGCACTCACAACAGACGCCGAAAATGGCGCTCCAAAATGGAGCACTCACAACAGACGCGAAAATGGCGCTCCAAAATGGAGCACCCACAACAGATGCCGAAAATGGCGTTCCAAAATGGAGGACACAAAGCAAAGGTCGAAAATGGCGTTTCAAAATGGAACACACACAGCAAATGCCGGAAATGGCGCTCCAAAATGGAGTACACACACAAAAGATGCCGAAAATGGCGATCTAAAAATGGAGCACGGTTCGGGAATGAACCAGGGGTCGCAGCACCTCACCACCAAATCAACTCAACTCAACACATGGTAAGTCAAGTGGCAGCTGGAGAGCCAGGTAAGTGAAAATGCATTACATAACTTTGATAGGATTGTCACTGTTACACATTACACAAGTCCCATCAAAGTGGGGGCGACTGTAGGCATTGCATTCTTACATGTGAAACCCAATGATGAGTCTCAGTTGGAGGCACTACCTTTTAAATCACGGAAGTCGCGAGAAACGGATATCGGAAGGGGAAATTCAGGATGAGTATGTTATCAGAGTCGTTTCACATGTTCACTATTTTCGTTCGTGCTGCGTTCGTATATACGTTCGAACGCCAGACAGATTGCGGGCGTTCGTGTTGCGTTCGAATTGGCGTTCGAACGGTGTCGGTATTCCTGGTTTTTCTGTTAGCCCACCTGCACCCTAGCCTAGCCCAAGCCCACTTAAAACACACCCAAATTAAATCAAATATTAAGTTAAATATTAATTAGATAATGTAATTAAATAAAATATTAATTAAGTCATATACCAAATTAAATAAAACAAATAAAATCTAAATAATCACCTACCAAAATAATAAAAATACTTACACAAATTAAAAAAATTGCATGCCTAATAAAGATAAATCAAATATATTAACTTCCAAACTTAACAAATATCATGCCTAATTAAAATCAATCATAACCAATTAAATATTTTGTATTCCTAATCTAGCCAAGATTTGTCCCCCCTCAATCTAATCTTTTCCTTGTTGGATACCAAATCAAATCCTTGCTCTTAATGCCAAATCATATTCCTTGTGAGACAAGGAGTAACCATAACCCTTCTCTATATAAACAACCTCTCACCAAGCTCTCCCTCTCTCTCTCATTTTTCACGCATACACAAGAAAATAAACCCTAGATATCCTCTCCAACATTCACGTATAACACGCACAAAATTCCCCTCACTGCCCTCATAATTCATTGCCTCGCTCTTCACGTAATAATATAGCCTGATTTGCCACTCCCCGCCTGCCAGACTCCACTCACGTAACCCTCAGTCACCTTCACGCCACCTGCCTCCTCCTCTCATCTCACACATAGCACTTCACGCGAAAATCAAAAAAAAAGCCACACCTGTCCACGCCTCATCACACGTCCTTGACTAGCCCACCAAGCTTCACAACACATACGGCTTGGCCATTGTCCTCACGCTCGAGCCTCACGCTAAAATATAAAGCACCTACATTCAGCCACGCATAGCTTCATTCACGCACACAAATTGATCACATAACTCCCCCTGACCTTCGCTCCATACCACAAGCGTATACTCAAAGCCTGCCTCACGCCATAAAATAAACCAAATCAACGCCACAAAACCCCCTCACGTGAAGCAATAAATCAACACTAAACAGCCGCATATCAACACCAAAACTGCATTATTTCACAGCCCAAAACCGTCACATTATTACCGAAAATCACACTTAAAAAATAGCAGCCCATTATCCTTTAATTAACCACCACAAACAGTCCCCGAAACACCCAAAACAGTAGCTTTGAAGACCTGAAACAGTGAGCAGAAAACACATCCGAAACAGCAGCCAAACGAAGCCAAAACAGCAAGGAAAACAGTGTAACAGTGAGCGAAGACGATAAACCAGTGAACCGGAAAAGTTACGGAGTGATAGCCCTTCCGACGGTTGTAAACGCGAGTCCGGAAGACGACTTAAAAGGTTAGACCTGAGGGTACCTTTCACACCTGTTTTTTATTTGTTTTTATTGATTCTTTTGATTGTGTTTTAATTATTTATTGAATATTGTTTGCATCTGATGTGTGTTGTGGCCATTGATTAAAATGGAAAATACGTCGTCTCTCGTGGTATATAGGATGGAACCCAGACGTAAATTCTGTAGCCGATTCCGAATGGACGGTAGTGCGGTCTGTACTTGGGATACAACTCCGCGTACCACTTGAGTAAATAGCGTATATTTCACTTTATGTTATTTTCATTATTCTCACTTTATTATTCCGTCTTTTAATTTCCGCATGTTATTTATTTATGTTATGATGCGATCGAGCGCATGGGCTTAGTAAGTGGAATGAAAGATCCCCTATGGGGAATGGTTAAAGCCATTTACCACGATGCTTTGCCGCGTCGGTTGATGTGTGTTCGGTTGAATGCAAGACACGTTCAATCGGACATATTAAGTTTGATATGATTGTCTTTATTTTTGTATTTATAATGCGATCGAGCGTATGGGCTTAGTGAGTTAGTCCAAATGTCCTCTATTTGAGAGACGAAGAGCCTAAAAGGCCACCTTTGTGACACTACTTCGCCGCGCCGGACGAAGTGTGTTTGGGATGAATGTACGTTCAATCGGGCATACGAAGTCCTACACTTTTATTGTCTTTATTTCATGTATTGTGATATACCGCGCATGGGCTTAGTATGTTGGTCTAAAGGTCCTCTCTTTGAGAGACAAAGAGCCCCAAAAGGCCACCTTAACAGCATTACTTCGCCACGCCCCTTTATTTTGTTGTTTAGTATGACGTCTTCTTACATGACCATGCATCATATCACATTGCACATGGGCTTAGTATGTTGGTCTAAAGGTACTCTCTTTGAGAGACAAAGAGCCTAAAAGGCCACTTTTACGGCAGTACTTTGCCGCGCCTCTTGTATTTAGTTATTCGCTTCATAACGTATTTTTGAAAATTCATGCATCATATTGCATTGCGCATGGGCTTATCAAGTGAGATTAAGGGTCCTCCACTTTGAGGGGTGAAAATGCTTGAAAGCTACCTTTGCTACAATGATTTGCTGCGCCCCTTAATTTGTTGTTATGTACGAGAACTCATATATTCATCTGTTCATGTATGTGTCATTTCGTTTACTGCATTTTGGAGGTCAGTACTATAACCTCATTCGAACGCGTTCCGAAACGCCGCACGAACGCATGTTTTCTATCTGGTCCCGTTCGAACGCATTTACGAACGCTACACGAACGCGAATACACTGAATTGAGTCATTTTCATCACATGTGCGTCTGTGTCTATATCTATTTCTTTGCACCACGTCATAGCATGCTTACTTTAATGCCTAATTGCATCCCTAAGCGTCTTTTTGCATTACGTACTTAGTTGACTCCTTTATTTGTGCATGGACATGTAATGGCTATTTGTTGAAATCAAATGTTCCCCATTATTTGATTCGCCTTTATGTGTGCTTGTGTGGTTAGTGTGTGCTTGTGTTTCCATGAATACAATATGCCAATGAAGATTGTATGTTCGTTGCTACTTTGATGTACTTTCAAGCATGTAATCTTAGATGTGAAATATATGCAAATTTAGGTGTAAGTTTTATTTTTGCGCATGTGGATTTAGAAGCATGATACTCTTGGAAATAAGTGTTACTTAAGCTTGATTAAATTATTACACAAATCCTTTCATTACAAGTGACATAAGTAAGGGACCATTCCGAACCCAACGGTTTGAGGTCTTCCCTTGCGAGGGGTGAGTGCGGCCTTAAATCGTATTTTCCTGGTTCACACCAGGTGGCGACTCCATTATTCTCCGGTTTAGTCCCCCGCGGGCTACTCCGTACTCCCGACCGGGCCACGAGCTCGGGACAGCATGCGTCGCCCAGATCCTGTGTCCCACAATGTGATCTATATCAGGCGTAGTATACGTAGTATTGCGTATTTCAATCCAGTATCGGATGTCACGTGCAAGGCCTGGGGCTGGAAATGTGTCTGCCCCGTACGAATCACATATCGGATCTCTAGTAACTAGTCTCTATAATTGGATAAACATGACCTAGTCATAATATCCAGATAGCTGCAGCATATAAGAGAACCAGTTCCGTATCCTACGTGATCATCATCTCCACTATTACTGGAGTGATACTTCCATCTCGACATCACACCCAATACACTACGATTCTCAATATACCCAGAAGAGGCATACACATAACCTGTTAAAGCCCTGGACTACCAAAACCAAAGTACATTGATTGTCGCAAGTATTAGCGGTGCAAGTCTCATGTTAAGACCAATTACACCTACCCTGATTCGGACTTCTATTGACACATAGTAATACTACCAATGGAATTCTGAGGGGTCTATCCAGAGCGACGCTGTTTTCCGTACCATCGGTAAAACACAACCTTCTACTACACTTGCATGAGTATCCTATACCCAAATATAGGCCACCTACGTCACTATGAACCAGGGCTAACAAATCGGTGGCATTTACACTTTTACCAAGTAAATAGTGTTTTAGGCACTTTGCCCAATAAACTAGATTCGTAGACTTCATTTGAATGGAATCAAATTTGTCCTAGTACCCACTCTTCAAAAGTGTGGATATACGAGTCTTGTTAAAATTGTGTCCCAGACAACAATCCCACACATAAGTCTCAACTGATTAAATCAGTTTGAGCTATTTGTTTGTCATAACATATGTTTGAGATTTATTTACATTCAAAATATAAATACTGTTATTCACATCTAATGTGTTTATCTCAATATCATCTTTATATAATGAAACACTTTAGTGTTCTAGAATATAAAGGTATATCCACAACAGATTAAACCCTGATATAGAGATAATGTATCTAGTCAAACTAGTTACATTGTAACAGTTTCCTAATTTAAGTACACACCAAAGGCAGTTAATAAACTTAGGTATCTACGATTAAAACAGCGACTCTCGTCCCGTTTCCGATTCGCAGATAAATCTCATCTGAAGTCAGTATCTTTCTCTTAGTAGATTCTGCACATCAATACATATTTATGTACCACTTCCAGTATCTAAAATCCAATTTTAATACTAGCAGCGAACATTTATCATGACAAATATATTTTAAGTCAGAGCCTTGCCCGTTCTTCAATTCCTTCCTATCTGCCTTGTCCAAACAGCAGTCACGCTTCTGCGATCCCATTTGCCACAATTAAGGCAGACATTTTGGGATATGTCCTTTATCTTCCCATAAGATTATAATGATTTTGCCTTTGCCCATTTTCCACACTCCAGAAGCCTTTGGCCAAGCCTTTGGCCAAGCCTTGGCCTTCCGGAACGTCGAAGTGAGATGTGCCTTGCGCTTCTTGCCTTATTGTAACATTGGCTTTGACTCATTGAGTATAGCCATTAACTCTCCAAGAGTTTACTATAGCAATTTAGTACTTCTAAGATATAAGAATAGATCTATGAAGATCCTTCAATTTCATTATCATACTTTAAGGATATAATCCTTAGTTCTGATTAAGAAATTAAGGAGTCTATTTGCCAAGCATAACAGATTAAGCACTAAAGTTATCATCACATGAATATTGCAAATATCATGCTCTACTATTTGCTTAACTCCGGCCTTAGGCCTAAGATGTTATTTTATCAAATAAAGTAACTTCTTAGTCTTCAGGACCATCCTGAAACTTTATTCCCAATTTGAAAATTAAAGACGTTTAAATAACATTTTCACCCAGGATTATGTTTTAAACACTAATCTTTCAATTATCTTGATTCTAATAGTCCAACTATTTAATCAACGATTTAGGTACTATTTATTATAATGATTACTATAGTCTAACTATATAATCAACTATAATTTAATTTTTTAATTCAAATATATTTATTACTATAATCCAATTATATAATCAACTATAAATGAAATAGTTTGAATGCAGTCCAACTGTTTAAAACAACATTAATTATTAGTCCAACTAATATATTAATTTATTTGACGAATGATTTGAAATGAGCGCGTTTGGCAAGTTACTAAACGAATATTGTAAATTTAATACTTGCCTCCCACTATTTTTCGGCGAGCCTCTAACCCTCTGTGGAGTACTCGGGAAACCTTGTTTCCTAGTGGGCTAGGATCCCGTTAAATAACACACAATCTTGACTTTGGCCAACAAATTGTATGATAATTAACTAGGTAGATCTCTAAGATCAATTGGATCCCATCCAATTCCTAGATCCAGTAGGTGGACATCCAAGTCCGAAACATATATCTTATATATGCCAATATATTGCCTAACCTTTTTCCTCTGAATCAACTAAGCCTTGGCTTTGGCACAACAAACTTAGTGATCCCAGTTAAGCGGAACCCATTGACCATGGAAAGCTTCGTAATCAATGTCGATGGACAAGAAGTGATCTTGACTTTGGCCAACAAATCACAACTTGGACAAGACACCGATATGGAACAAAGCCTTCGTGATTCAAACAAATCCTCAATGGACAAAGGTCTTGACTTTGGCCAACAAACCAATGCCAGTCTTGGATCTTGAGTAAGAATCACTTAATGGAAGGAAAAACGCTTAATATTTAGTGAGGGTTTTTCGCGTGCAAATTGGCAACCAATTTATTATCTTTGTTAAGGTCTCATCATCATAAACCCTTAAACATGCATTCTAAACACATAATAAGGCGCGTAAAATAAATAATAATGATATGCGGATGTATACTTTACACATTGTTCTTAGAACAAATTTCTCCCTTCCTCTCTCCCGCTAGCACAAGTATTGCTTCTACCCGTTACATAACACTTCTAAAGAAACCTCATTTACATTGAGGGAATAAGTGAGAAGAGAAATACATAGAGTAAGGAGGTAATAGGTTGGACACGCAGGTCCAATTAATAAATTCTAAATTTATTACAACAATTTCCAAAATTGCCCCACCCATCTAATATCCATCCGATATTCATTATTCATGCATCGCAACCATGTATTCACACAAGCATGTTATCAATCAATTTAATCCAATTAATTAATCTGATAATTAATGACCATCCAATGTTCAAACAACGATTTGATTTTGCGCGAGTCAAACTCGTTTTGCGAATAAGTACTCCAAGTACGAATTCTCGAATTATATTAAACTACAAAATTAAATCCAATTTAATTTGCATTTAATACTAATTCGCTATTTAATTCCAAATTAAATAATACACTTTATTAACGAACCTTTACGACTTAGATTCTGGATCTAATCGTTACGGGTCTCAAAGCCCGATTAACATCAAATGTTAATTTAATTAAAGTCCAATGGGCTTTTAATTAAATTCTTAAGGCATGGACTTTTGGTCAACATGGGTCATACCCAATTACCAAAGCCCATTTAAGGAATCACCCTTATTTGCCAAGAAACCAATTTAGGCCCATTAGGCCCAATTAAAGTAAAGGTCCATTAGTAATAATTGGACTTTATGGATGTGGTTTTGGGCCCAATTGGATCCAACCAATTTTCCTGAACCTATCTTGGTACAACCAAGCCCAATAAGCCCAATTACAACTTTTCAAGCCCAATTTCCAAAATTAGCCCAATTAATTAAATCACAAAAATTCCAAACTTAATAATTAATTAACGAAAGTGTAATTCCATAATTAATCACCCAAATTAATATTTCCAAAACATCAATTAGCCTAATTAATTATGCTTATTAACATCAATTAGTGTCCAACACAATTTAATCAAAAATCAAACCCATTTACATGCTTACATGTCTCGGCAATGTGAGGTTAATTTATGTCTCATTTGGTTTCAATCCAATAAAATCCACAATCAACATTAAATCGACATTTCCAATCATTTCAAGTCATCCAATGATCAACAAAACAAAAAAAATACCAAGACATTAGGGCATCAATTGAATTCGGCCAAGCCTCAATTTTAGGGGAAAAATGATGCAATCCAATTTTCATTAAATTGATCCAATCAAACTTCACATAAACATAATTTAAGCATACTCTATCAATTAATTTAATCAAATCATGCTCAAAATGAATTTACCCAATTTTAACCATAAATTCAAGTTTCATGCTTTAACTCGCTCTGATACCATTGTTGGGAAAATCTACTGTCCCGAGGATCGATTCAAGCAAGAAACATAAGTGCGAATACACGAAGAAGTGTTAGACATTATGTCCCATAGCGTCACTGTTTGTAAATGATATTGTATTATTGTACAAAATTAACTATGTGATAATGAAATTGCCTTTTGCCATTTTGTAATATTATTTACTTTGATATATAAATGGCGAAAGTCCATATGATTAATACCAGATTGAGATGATATGAGACAGTATCAATCCATAAAGGTTTAATCATTAAATATCCCTAGTCGGAGTATTATCGAGATCGACATCGATAATGCGGAATAGACTAGTATTGCGCTTGTGCACGTTGTGAGGGCACACCGGCATAGTTCTCATATATTTAAGTATTGGATACTTATGCAAGTGCGATAGGAGGTTGTGTTTTACCGATGGTACGGAAAACAGCTTCGCTCTGGATAGACCCCGCGGAATCCCATTGGTAGTATGTCTGCGTGTCTATGGGAGGCCGCATCAGGGTAGGTGTATATGATCTTAACCTGAGACTTGCATCGCTAGTACTTGCGACAATCGGTAAGCTTTGGTTTTGGTGGTTGGGGGACCTAAACTGGTTCTGTGTTCACCTCTTCTGGGTTTATCAGGAATCGTAGTGTACTGGGTGTGATGTCAAGATGGAAGTGTCACTTCAAACATATGGAGTTGATGATCGCGCAGGATACAGAACTAGTACTCTATAAATAGGTTGCAACCGTCGGGATATAGATAATAGACTAGGTCAGGATTGCCCGATTCAAAGAGACTAGTTGCTTGATGTCCGATATATGTTTCGTACGGGCAGACACATTTCCAGCCCCAGGCCTAACATGTGATCGTCCGATACTGGATCGATGTACGCAATATACGGTATACTACGCTTGATATAGATCTAATATTCCAATAAGAATATTTCTGGAGAATTGGGTAGGCATGGCGCTTTGCTAGAAGCCAACCTTGTCTTGTGAATCGGTAAGAACGCAGTACGAGGTACGTACGTGTTCGGATTATCCGACGACCGTATTTACTGCCAACATATCCGGAGATCTCTTGGTCGCTTCCTGAAGATTCACCTATGATATTTGATTCGGACTTAATTAATCTTGGATTAATTGCGGAGAAACTTTTGTTGGACAAAATGACCCATAGCGTCACTATTTGCACAGATCATTGTGTTGTTGTAGCAAATTAACTATGTGACAAGGAAATTGCACTATCATCATTTGTGATTAGATCACCATAGATATATAAATAAAGAGAGGTCCCTATGATTAGTTCCTGGATTGAGATGATATGAGACAGTATCAGTCCACAAAGGATTAATCATTAAATATCCCTAGCCGTAGTATTATCGAGACTGGACATCGATAATGCGGAATAGGCTAGTATTGCACTTGTGTGCGTTGTGAGGGCACAACGGCATAGTTTCCATATATATAAGTGTTGGATACTTATGCAAGTGCAATAGGAGGTCGTGTTTCACCGATGGTACGGGAAACAGCTTCGCTCTGGATAGACCCCTCGGAATCCCATTGGTATTATGAATATGTGTCTATGGGAGGCCGAAATCAAGGTAGGTGTGTATAGTCTTAACCTGAGACTTACATCGCTAATGCTTACGACAATCGATATACTTTAGTTGAGGTCGTCTAGGACTGTAACCGGTTCTGTGTACGCCAATGCCGGGTATATTGAGAATCGTAGTGTATTGGATGTGATGTCAAGACAGAAGTATCACTCCAGTCATAGTGGAGATGATGTCACGCAGGATACGGTATTAGTGCTCTTAAGTGATGCGCATCCAATCGTGATATTATGACCAGGTCATGAATATCCGATTATAGAGACTAGTTACCAGACATCCGATATGTGTTTCGGACGGGGTAGACACTTATCCAGCCCCAGCCCTAGCACGTGACTATCCGATACTGGGCCGATATGCACAATACATTAGTATACTACGCTTGATACAGATCTTAATATTCTTTAATGGATATGTCCGGAGAATTAGGTAGACTTGGTGCTTTGCTAGGAGTCGACCTTGTCTCGTAAATCGGTAGGTAGAACGTAGTACTTGGTACGTACGTGATTCGGATACTCCGACGACCGTATTTACTGCCAGATTATCCGGGGATCTCATGGGTCGCTTCCGATAATCCACCGATGACGCACAACTCGCACTCTTGAATAATCTGGGATTATACTGAAGAGAGAGAAAATTAATCTAGGATTAATAACGGAGATATTTTATCCGGGATAAAATGTCGTCTAAAGAGAGAGAATGATTAATTTGGAATTGATCGATAAATTAATATATTCGATATATTAAATGAAATTAGATTTCGACGCGGAATTAAAATTAGATTTTAATTCGGGCAAACGAGTTAATTTAGAATTAATTCGTTAGCGACGTAAATAAAATTTCGCCAGGCGCAATTATTTATTTAAATTCGATTGAATTAACGTCGCGACGTAAGCTCGGTATTTCGGAAATATCGAACCCGAACGCGTGAGTGAGTGCCGTGGGCCACTTTCATTTGGAAACGTGTGGGGCCCACATGACACATGTCATTTTATGCATTATTTTATTCTAATGCATTGCATGTTGATAGTGTACAATGCACTCAATGTTATTGCATGGAAATTGAGTGTTTGACACTCTAAGCCATTGCATGTTTTGTGTCATAAATTTATTATTAATTTAATAAATATTATGGCATAAATATAAATTGATTTTTGGTAAATCATTTTAACTTAACACAAAACTTCTTCTCTCTCAATTTTCTCTCTTCTCTCACGCCCAAAGCTTGAAATGGGGACTGGTTTTGAACCAGAAAAACGTGACACAAAAGGGAAGCAAGGGTTGGGTGTTCATGGTGAAAACCGCAAGTGCTAGCACACTACGAGTCTTGCGAAGGTGGTAGGGAGGTTCACCCATGAGGCGGGACTCATCCGAAGGAGTTTGGAGCTTCGTTTTGAGACCCGAAACTGCCAAGACAGTGAGCATGGACGCTGCAGTGGGCTTACAAAGGCAGTGCGTTTTTGGGCATGATTCATCTTCAAATCGACATAACCGATCAATGTAAGTATTCCGCTATCTTCGTTGGTGATTCACGCATGTTTTCATGTCTTGATTTGATCTTGGGACCTTAGATTTTTACCAACAACTTTATCTTGGATAAAGTGCCTTATTTAGAGAGAGAACGATTAATTTGGAGTTAATCGATAAAATTATTATATTCGATATAATAATCGAAATTCGATTTCGACGCGAAATTAAAATTAGATTTTAATTCGGGCATACGAGTTAATTTAGAATTAATTCGTTAGCGACGTAAATAATAATTTCGCCAGGCGCAATTATTTATTTAAATTCGATTTAATTAACGTCGCGACGTAAGTTCGGTATTTCGGAAATATCGAACCCGAACGCGTGAGTGCACATGGGCCCACTTTCATTTGGAAATGTGTGGGGCCCACATGACACATGTCATTATATGCATTATTTAATGGTTAATGCATTGCATGGTGATAGTGTACAATACACTCAATGGTTATGCATGGAGTTTGAGTGTTTGACACTCTAAGCCATTGCATGATTTGTGTCATAAGTTTATTATTAATTTAATAAATATTATGGCATAAATATAAATTGATTTTTGGTAACAAAAATTAATAACACAACCTTTCTCTCTCAAATTGCCGAAAACTGCATGCAGTTTTTGCTCTCCATTTCTTCAATTTGGTTGCAAGATTTGAAGTATTGTGCATTAAAAATCACAACAAAGGCTAGCACCTTCAAGGGATCATAAGAGGTGATAGGGAAACCATCAAAGAGCTTGGAATACACAAAGTGGAGCTTTCCACCTCTTGTCTTCCTTGGCCGAAATCATCAACCTTGGAGCTCCACTTTGGTTTGATTTTCTTCATCACTAAAAGCATTGTAAGTATGATTCCGCCATACTTCATATTTTAATATATATTCATTGTTGTATTTCATATGCTTAATCTTTCATTGGGACATATAATTAAACCAACAATGGTATCATTGAGCTAGGTTTAAGCATGAAATACATTAGGAATAATTTGGGGAAAATTGATTGAAGCATGTTCTTGTGGAATTGGATGCTATAGTATGCTTATATGTATGTTACTTGACATATTACATGATCAATTTTAACAAAAATGCATTGGATGATTTTTTCCCAAAAATGTTGTCTTGGCCGAATGTGGAGGTGCTTCCAATGGATTGGAATTTTCATGCATGAGTTTATTGGATGACTTAAGCATGTTTAAATGTATGATATTTGATATAATACATGGTTAATTTTGAGAAAAATGCATTGGATGATTTTTCCCCAAAATTGATGTCTTGGCCGAATATGAGGCACTTCCATTAAGTTGATTCTATGCATGCACAAGTTCATTGGATGATTTCAGTGTGCTTAAATGTTTGTTATATGTAGTGATACATGATCAATTTTGAGAAAATTGTATTGGATATTTTTTTCCCCAAAATTGGTGTCTTGGCCGAATGTATAGGTCATTTGATGATTTGGAATTTTTCATGCATAAGTTTATTGGATAACTTTAGCATGATTAAATGTATGACATTTGATGTGATACATGTTCAATTTTGAGAAAAATACATTGGATGATTTTTTCCCTAAAATTGATGCTTGACCGAAAATTTAGGCCTTTTCACTATTGTTGGATTTTTGCTTTTAAGTTCATTAGATGACTTAAAATCTATATGTATGTTGGATGTGTGATTCAATTGGATTGAAAAACAAATCGAACCGCAAAAATCTCTCTTGGGCCGAATACAACATGACATGTTAAAGGACTTGTTTTTTTGTTCAAATAAATGTTAGACATGTGTTTTGAACAATTGATGAATAATGAATTAAATTGGTATTTTTGAAATATTTGATTTAATGAATTAATCATGCAATTACACTTTAATCATTGAATTTTAAAATTTGGAATATTAAAATTTAATAAATGGGCTTTTATGTTTAATTGGGCCTTATGGGCTTGAAATTGATTTTATGGCACTTAAGGGTGATTCCTTGTTTGGGCTTGGTAATTGGATTTGACCCACATTGACCGAAGCCCAAGCCTTTATAAATCAATTGAAAGCCCATCGGACTTTAATTAAACCAACATAGGATGTTAGTTGGGCTTGGAGACCCAATTCGATAAGATTTAGAATCTAATCTTTAAAAGCACATTAAAAGTGTAAATATTTAATTTGGAATTAAATAAATAAAATTAATATTGAATACGGCTTAAATTGGATTTAACGAGTAGTTCGATATAATTCTTGAATTCGTACCTTGTGTACTTATTCTCAAACGAGTTGGACTCGCACAAAATCAAACCGTTGATTGAACATTGGATGATCATTTAAATAAAGACTAATTAATTGGATTAGATTGGTTGTAAAAGGCATGTCTTGTTTGAATATATATGTATGTGATGAATGAATAGTGTATATCGGATGGATATTAGAAGGGAAAGGGTAATTTTAGAATTATTGTAAATTGGAATTTATAAATTGGACCTGCGTGTCCAGCCTTATCTCTTTATCTCTTTGTATTCTCTTCTCACCTAATTCCCCTCAATGTAAATGAGGTTTCTCTTATTGTATTATGTAATTGGGTAAGAGTAGAATAGTGCTAGCGGGGAGAGGAAAGGGAGTGATTTGTTTCTAGGAACAAGTTGTTTATATATCCATCCGCATATCACTATTAATTTACTTTACGCGCTTTATGATGTTTTAGAAGCATGCTTAAGGGTGTATGATGATGAGACCTAACAAAGATAAATAAATTGGTTGCCAATTACGCGAAAAAATCCCTCAATTTATATTAAGCAAATATCCTTCCATTGAATGATTCTTGTTCAAGATCGAAGTTGGCATTGGTTTGTTTTTGACCAAAGTCAAGACCTTTGTCAATCAAGGATGTACTTGAATCATGAGAGTTTTGTTGCATATCGGTGTCTTGTCCAAATCGTGATTTTTATTGGCCAAAGTCAAGATCACTTTTTGTCCAACGACATTGATTACGAAACTTTCCTCGTCAATGGGTCCCGCTTAACTGGAATCACTAGGTTTGTTTTTGGCCAAAGCCAAGGCCTAGATGATTCGGAGGATAGGGTTAGGAAAATGTAATGGATACATTGACATTATACATATGTTTTGGACTTGGATGTCCACCTAACCGGATCTAGGAATTGGATGAGATCCAATTGATCATAGAGATCTACCTAAGTTAAATAGCATACAGCTTTTATTGGCCAAAGTCAAGGTTGTGTGTTATTTAACGGGATCCTAGCCCACTAGGAAATAGGATTTCCCGAGCTCTCAACAGAGGGTTAGAGACTTGATAAAAATAGTGGGAGGCTAGTATTGAATTTGCAATTTCATTCAGATACTTTGCCTTACACGTTCTTCAAAATTATTTCGTCTATTTATTATTAGTTGGACTAATACATTGTTATTTTTTGTAACAGTTTGACTGTACCCATTTTATCGTTAACTAGATAGTTGGACTATCGTAGTTGAGATGGCTAGCAAGGTAAATGTCCGAGACATCATCATGGGTGACAATGTCTTTAAGGGGACAAACTTCGCTGATTGGGAAATGAACCTAAGGATAGTCCTTGGGGCTGAGAGGATGCTGTATACCATACAAAACACCTCTCCCGCCTAAGCCCACTGATCCACTTGAGCTTGAGTTATGGAAAACTCACAGCAGTGATTGTGACACAGCAGCTCAGGCTATTATGTTAGCTTCTATGACTCAACACTTTCGTCGCCAGAATAGGGACTTGGATCCTTATAATATGATGGCTAGACTTCGAGATCTCCACCGCTCCAACAAGCGGATGGAAAGGTATGAGTTGGTGAAGAAACTCTTCCGCGCCCGAATGAATGACTGAAGGCGCATCAGTTGAGGCCCACGGGGCTCAAATGATCGCCGATATTGATGAGTTGGCCAATATGGGAATAGTCTTGGAGGCTGAGCTGACTATAGATATGATCTTGCAGTCACTTCCTGATACTTGGAAACAAATCATAATCAACTACAAGTTGATGGATACAGATGACACTCTTGGAGAGCTGTTATCCGTCTTGAAGGAGTCTGAAAAAGAACTCCTAAAAGGGGCAAGCGCGAGGCGCACTTTACATCGACCTCTCAGGGCCAAAGGCTGGGCTTAAGGCAACTGGAGGGGTGAGGAAGAGGAAACATAAGAAGAAGGGCAAAGGCAAGTCGACAAAGACTTCTGGGAAGCCAAGGAACAAATCTCAAGATGTCTGCCTCAACTGCGGCAAGAGGGGTCACTGGAAACGTGACTGCCGAATGGGCAAAGGGCAGAGGGAGGATATCAAGGCTGGCAAGGCTATCGCCTCTGGTATGTTGTTATTGAGATAAATATGAATACTTCTAGTTTTAAAAATTGGATTTTTGATTCTGGTTGTGGTGCTCATATTTGTACTGATGTGCAGGATCTGCAGGATAGCAGGGTGCTGGCATCGGGGGAGATGGATCTACGGGTCGGAAACGGAACACCAGTTGCTGTTTTGGCCGTAGGGACTTTTGTTTTAGAACTGCCCTCAGGGCATGTACTTAAACTTTTGAACTGTTATTTTGTACCTAGTTTAACTAGGAATATTATATCTGTATCCTTGTTAACCCAGCAGGGTTACACTTTTGTATTTAGAAACACTGGGTGTTATTTATATAAAAATGATGCAGAAATTTGCACAGCTGTTGCAAATAACGGTCTTTATATTTTGAATATAAATGAATCTCCTAAAATGACAAACAAAAGGCTCAAAAGGAGTAATCTAAAAGATGAAGCTTATATGTGGCATTGTCGTCTAGGACACATCAACAAGACTCGCATATCCACACTTTCGAAGAGTGGGTACTTGGACGAATTTGATCCCAATTCATATGACGTCTGCGAATCTTGCCTTTTAGGCAAAATGCCTAAATCACCTTTTAGCGGTAAAGGTGAACGTGCCACAGAATTGTTGGCTCTCGTTCATACTGACGTATGCGGGCCCATGTCTAGCCAGGCTAGAGGTGGATTTCACTACTTCGTAACCTTCACAGATGATGCATCTCGTTACGGTTATGTGTATCTTATGAGACACAAGTCGGAAACTTTTGAGAAATTCAAAGAGTTTCGACACGAAGTGGAGAACAAACAGGGAAGAGTATTAAGACATTACGGTCAGACCGTGGTGGCGAATACTTAAGTTATGAGTTTCAAGATTACTTGAAAGAATATGGTATTCTTTCACAGTGGACTCCTCCTGGAACACCGCAATTAAACGGTGTGTCCGAACGGAGAAACCGCACCTTGTTAGACATGGTGAGGTCAATGATGAGTCGCACTGAGCTACCAATATCCTTCTGGGGATACGCATTAAACAGTGCTATACTTATTTTAAATAAGGTACCGTCAAAGTCTGTTGAACAGACTCCATATGAAATATGGACAGGAAGGAAACCAGGTTTCTCTTTCCTGAAGATTTGGGGATGCTGGGCATATGTTAAACGTTTGGAAGGTACCAAACTTGAACCCAAATCTGATAAATGCCTTTTCGTAGGATATCCTAGGGAAACCAAAGGATATTACTTCTATCACCCACAAGAGAACAAAGTATTTGTTGCTCTACAAGCATTTTTCCTTGAAGAGGATTTTATAAATGCAGTGGTAAGTGGGAGGAAAGTAGAACTCGATGAAGATCGTAGTGATACTGTTCCTGGCAATGAATCAACGACGGAACAAGAACAGACCGTCCGGGATGAGTCTGTACCACAAACTTCACATGCACAAGGACCGCGTAGGTCGGTGAGAGTCAGAACAGTACCTGAGAGGTATGGGTTCCTGATCTCACCTCATGTAGATATTAATCTTATTGAGGATATTGAGCCGGCTACGTATGAGGAAGCGATACAAAATATCGATTCCGATTTATGGCAAGAAGCCATGAAGTCCGAGATGGATTCCATGTACGCCAACCAAGTTTGGACACTGGTTGATGCACCAGAAGGCGTAAAGCCTATTGGATGCAGATGGATCTTCAAGAAGAAGACCGACATGGATGGCAACGTACAAACGTACAAAGCTAGGCTTGTAGCGAAGGGGTATCGTCAACAATATGGTATTGATTATGACGAAACCTTCTCACCCGTTGCCATGATTAAATCCATTCGGATAATGCTTGCAATAGCTGCATATTTCGATTACGAGATATGGCAGATGGACGTTAAAACCGCTTTCCTTAACGGAAACCTTTTGGAGGATGTTTATATGCAACAGCCTGACGGTTTTATCGTACCTAGACTTGCAAACAAGGTTTGTAAGTTAAATCGATCCATTTATGGATTGAAGCAAGCATCACGGTCATGGAATCAGCGTTTTGATGAGATCATAAAAGAATATGATTTCGTGCAAAACGCAGATGACCCTTGTGTATACAAGAAGGTTAGTGGGAGAGCACTTACTTTTATTGTCCTTTATGTCGACGACGTATTGCTTATAGGCAATGACATTCCCATGCTAACGTCGGTGAAAGCTTGGCTTTCATTAAAATTCTCCATGAAAGATCTGGGAGAAGCAGCCTTTATTCTTGGAATAAAGATCTACCGGGATAGATCTAGAAAGCTGCTTGGACTCTCCCAGAGTACATACATTGATAAAGTGTTGAAGCGATTCAACATGGAACAATCCAAGAGGGGATTGGTTCCGATGGTACGTGGTACCTCTCTGTCTAAGGACATGTGTCCTAAGACTCAGGAAGAGAGAGACAACATGAGTCGGATACCGTTCGCCTCGGCAGTCGGATCGATCATGTATGCCATGATATGTACACGACCTGATGTCTCATATGCTTTGAGCATGTGCAGTCGCTATCAGGCCGATCCAGGTGAAGGTCACTGGATAGCAGTTAAGAATATCCTTAAGTATCTTAAACGAACTAAGGATGCTTTCTTAATTTATGGAGATGGAGAACTTGCGGTATCTGGGTATACCGATGCAAGTTTCCAAACCGACAAGGATGACTACAAGTCGCAATCCGGGTACATTTTTTTGTTTGAATAACGGAGCAGTGAGCTGGAAATCTTCCAAGCAAGATACTGTTGCCGATTCAACAACAGAAGCGGAGTACATCGCTGCATCTGAAGCAGCAAAGGAGGCAGTTTGGATCCGAAAGTTCCTAATCGGATTAGGAGTAGTTCCGTTAGCAGCTGAGCCCGTTCCATTGTATTGTGACAATAACGGGGCTATAGCACAGGCTAAGGAACCAAGGTCTCATCAACGGTCCAAGCATGTTCTTCGACGTTACCATCTGATTCGGGAGATTATACATCGTGGCGATGTAAAGGTCGAGAAGGTCACATCAGATGACAACATTGCAGATCCGCTGACGAAGGCTGTTCTTCAGCAAGTTTTTTGAACGACACATACATAGTTCGGGTATTAGATGCTTGAGTGACTGGCTATAGGCCAAGTGGGAGATTGTTAGACATTATGTCCCATAGCGTCACTGTTTGTAAATGATATTGTATTATTGTACAAAATTAACTATGTGATAATGAAATTGCCTTTTGCCGTTTTGTAATATTATTTACTTTGATATATAAATGGCGAAAGTCCATATGATTAATACCGGATTGAGATGATATGAGACAGTATCAATCCATAAAGGTTTAATCATTAAATATCCCTAGTCGGAGTATTATCGAGATCGGACATCGATAATGCGGAATAGACTAGTATTGCGCTTGTGCACGTTGTGAGGGCACAACGGCATAGTTCTCATATATTTAAGTATTGGATACTTATGCAAGTGCGATAGGAGGTTGTGTTTTACCGATGGTACGGAAAACAGCTTCGCTCTGGATAGACCCCGCGGAATCCCATTGGTAGTATGTCTGCGTGTCTATGGGAGGCCGCATCAGGGTAGGTGTATATGATCTTAACCTGAGACTTGCATCGCTAGTACTTGCGACAATCGGTAAACTTTGGTTTTGGTGGTTGGGGGACCTAAACCGGTTCTGTGTTCACCTCTTCTGGGTTTATCAGAATCGTAGTGTACTGGTGTGATGTCAAGATGGAAGTATCACTTCAGACATATGGAGGTGATGATCGCGCAGGACACAGAACTAGTACTCTATAAATAGGTTGCAACCGTCGGGACAATATGACTAGGTCAGGATTGTCCCGATTCAAAGAGACTAGTTGCTTGATGTCCGATATATGTTTCGTACGGGGCAGACACATTTCCAGCCCCAGGCCTAACATGTGATCGTCCGATACTGGATCGATGTACGCAATACTACGGTATACTACGCTTGATATAGATCTAATATTCCAATAAGAATATTTCTGGAGAATTGGGTAGGCATGGCGCTTTGCTAGAAGCCAACCTTGTCTTGTGAATCGGTAAGAACGCAGTACGAGGTACGTACGTGTTCGGATTATCCGACGACCGTATTTACTGCCAACATATCCGGAGATCTCTTGGGTCGCTTCCTGAAGATTCACCTATGATATTTGATTCGGACTTAATTAATCTTGGATTAATTGCGGAGAAACTTTATCTTGGATAAAGTGCCTTATTTAGAGAGAGAACGATTAATTTGGAGTTAATCGATAAAATTATTATATTCGATATAATAATCGAAATTCGATTTCGACGCGAAATTAAAATTAGATTTAAATTCGGGCATACGAGTTAATTTAGAATTAATTCGTTAGCGACGTAAATAATAATTTCGCCAGGCGCAATTATTTATTTAAATTCGATTTAATTAACGTCGCGACGTAAGTTCGGTATTTCGGAAATATCGAACCCGAACGCGTGAGTGCACATGGGCCCACTTTCATTTGGAAACGTGTGGGGCCCACATGACACATGTCATTATATGCATTATTTAATGGTTAATGCATTGCATGGTGATAGTGTACAATACACTCAATGGTTATGCATGGAGTTTGAGTGTTTGACACTCTAAGCCATTGCATGATTTGTGTCATAAGTTTATTATTAATTTAATAAATATTATGGCATAAATATAAATTGATTTTTGGTAACAAAAATTAATAACACAACCTTCTCTCTCAAATTGCCGAAAACTGCATGCAGTTTTTGCTCTCCATTTCTTTTTTTTTTGTTGCAGATTTGAGTAGTTGTGCATTGAAAAATCACAACAAAGGCTAGCACCTTCAAGGGATCATAAAGAGGTGATAGGGAAACCATCAAAGAGTGGAATACACAAAGCTTGGAGCTTTCCACCTCTTGTCTTCCTTGGCCGAAAATCATCAACCTTGGAGCTTCCACTTTTGGTTTGATTTTTTCATCACTAAAGCATTGTAAGTATGATTCGCCATACTTCATATTTTAATATATATTCATGTTGTATTTCACATGCTTAATCTTTCATTGGGACATATTAATTAAACCAACAAGAAGTTGTAGAATCTTACATCGATCGGTTGAGGCGATGCGGTGAAGAACAAAATTTTTCTGCCCTCCTTAGTAGTGGTCACGGTAGTGGCAGTTTTTGATCCTCAAATTTTCGGCAATCATCAAATTCCAAGTGTGCTCCAAGCTCTAAGCTTCATTTGGTGATTCCTAGCTCACAAGTGGGTTTCCCTATCACCTTTGTATCTCTCCATTCTGTGCTAGCACTCTTGATTTTTGCCAGTAAAATCATCAATTGCTTCTCTTTCAACTCACGGTGATGACGGTGAAAAGAAGAAGAAAAAAATCAGCCATGGCCGAGAGAGAGGGGAAGAAATTGAGAGAAGAGAGTTGTGTGATGGTTGTTGGAAATGTGTATCTAATACACATAAATGAATTTCCAAATTCATTTACCAAAAATTTGGTTTTCCAAAAGTCAAAGGTTTAATGCCAACCAACTCCATCAACTATTCACATCACTCAAGTGACAAGTTGTCACATCAATCAAATTGATAAGTGATTTCACGCTTAATGTGACTTGCAGGCCGCACTTGAATTCGAAATGCGAGTAAGCTCGCACACACTCCCGGGCTCGGGTTCGCTAATTCCAAATTAACGAATTTTCCGTTGCGACATAATTAAATAATTATGCCTAGCAAAATTACTATTCACATCGCTAACGAATTAATTCTAAATTAACTCGTTTGCCCGAATTAAATTCTAATTAATTCCGCGTCGAAATGCAATTCGTATAATATATCGAATATATTATTTTATCGATTAATTGCAAATTAATCGTTTTCTCTCTATAAATAATATTTTATCCCAGATAAAATATCTCTGTAATTAATCCCAGATTAATTCTCTCTCATCTAATAATCCCAGATTAATAAAGTGTGAGTCATACGTCATCGGTGAATCTTCGAGAAGCGACCCACCCCGGATATGTTGGCAGTAAATCCGGTCGTCGGACTATCCGAACACGTAAGTACCTAGTACTACTTTTTACCGATTTACAAGACAAGGTTGGCTTCTAGCAAAGCGCCATGCCTACCCAATTCTCCAGAAATATCCTTACAGGAATATGTGATCTATATCAGGCGTAGTATACGTAGTATTGCGTATTTCGATCCAGTATCAGATGTCACGTGCAAGGCCGGTGGCTAGAAATGTGTATGCCCCGTACGAAGCACATATCGGATCTCTGGTAACTAGTCTCTATAATCGGATAAACATGACCTAGTCATAATATCCCGATAGCTGCAGCATATAAGAGAACTAGTCCGTATACTACGTGATCATCATCTCCACTGTTACTGGAGTGATACTTCCTTCTCGACATCACACCCAATACACTACGATTCTCAATATACCTAGAAGAGGCGTACACACAACCTGTTAAAGCCCTGGATGACCAACACCAAAGTATATTTATTGTCGCAAGTATTAGCGGTGTACGTCTCAGGTTAAGACCAAATACACCTACCCTGATTCGGACTTCCATAGACACATAGTAATACTACCAATGGAATTCCGAGGGGTCTATCCAAAGCGAAGCTGTTTTCCGTTACCATCGGTAAAACCACAACCTCCTACTACACTTGCATGAGTATCCTATACCCAAATATATGAGAACTATGTCGTTATGCCCTCACAACGCGCACAAGTGTTAATAATAGTCTATTCCGCATTATCGATGTCCAATCTCGATAATACTACGACTACGGATATTTAATAATTAAACCTTCGTGGATTGATTATTGTCTCAATCATTCTCAATCCAGGAACTAATCATAAGGACCTTTCATCATTTATACATCTTGGTGATCTAATCAAAAATGATAAAAAAGAGCAATTTCCTTTGTCACATAGTTAATTTGTACAACAACACCATGATCTATACAAATAGTGACGCTATGGGTCATAACTGTCCAACAACAGTGTCCTGCCCCCACGTACCAAAATAATAGTGTTGGGTTTCTAGTTAGTCCCAAGATCAATATCAAGCAAGAAACATGTGCGAATACAACAAAGAAGCATGGTGGAATCATACTTACATTGATCGGATTTGGCGATGCGAGGAACAATAAAAACTTCAAGCTTTCCTCCAAGGTGGCTCACGGCAATGGCTAGATTTTGTGCTCCATTTTCGGTCATCTCCAATGATGCTCCAAGCTCCAAGCTTTGCTAATGGTGATTCCATGCTCACAAGTTGGTTTCCCTATCACCTTCGGATGACCCTTCATGTTCTAGCATAGGAAAAATTGCCACAAATTTTCCTTTTTGCTTCTTCTTGCTCAGGTTTTGGAGACAAAAAAAGAGAGAAATGGCCTCTCGCCGAGAGATAAAGAATGAGAGAATGTGTTGTTATTGTTGGTTAATTGATTTCCAAACTCAATAAAACATATTACCTTGAATTTCCAAAAGTCAAAAAGGTAGAAGCATTAAAGCTATCCAACTACCACCATCAATCAGAAGTGACAAGTTGTCACATCAATCAAAGTGACAAGTGATTTGACATTTGATGTGACTTATGGGCCGTACTTGAATTCGAAATGCGAGTGCGCCCGCAAACACTCTCAGGCTCGGGTTCGCTAATTCTGAATTAATGAATTTTCCCTTGCGACGTAATTAAATAAAATTCAATTAAATAATTTCGCCTAGCAAAATTACTATTCATGTCACTGACGAATTAATTATAAATTAACTCGTTCACCCGAATTAAAATCCAATTTTAATTCCGTGTCGAAATCCAATTTCGTATAATATATCAAATATATATTTTATCGATTAATTCCAAATTAATCGTTCTCTCCTTTAAATAATATTTTATCCCAGAAAAATATCTCCGTAATTAATCCCAGATTAATTTTCTCTATCTTATAATTAATCCAGATTAATAAAGTACGAGTCATACGTCATCGGTGAATCTTCGGGAAGCGACCCATGAGATCCCCGGATATGTTGGCAGTAAATCCGGTTGTCGGACTATCCGAACACGTACGTACCTTGTACTACGTTTTTACCGATTTACAAGACATGGTTGGCTTTTAGTAAAGCACCGTACCTACCCAATTCTCTAGAAATATTCTTACTGGAATATGTGATCTATATCAGGCGTAGTATACGTAGTATTGCGTATTTCGATCCCGCATCAGATGTCACATGCTAGGCCTGGGGCTGGAATTGTGTCTGCCCTGTACGAAGCACATATCAGATCTCTGGTAACTAGTCTATATAATCAGATAATCATGACCTAGTCAAATTATCCCGATGACTGCAGTACATAAGAGCACCAGTTCTGTATCCTACGTGATCATCATCTCCACTATGACTGGAGTGATACTTCCATCTCGACATCAGACCCAATACACTACAATTCTCAATATACCCAGAAGAGGCGTACACAGAACCTGTTAAAGCCCTGGACGACCAAAACCAAAGTATATTGATTGTCGCAAGTATTAGCGGTGCAAGTCTCAGGTTAAGACCAAATACACCTACCCTGATTCGGACTTCCATAGACACATAATGATACTACCAATGGAATTCCGAGGGGTCTACCTAGAGCGAAGCTGTTTTCGTACCATCGGTAAACACAACCTCCTATTACACTTGCATGAGTATCCAATACCCAAATATATGAGAACTATGACGTTATGCTCCCACAACGTGCACAAGTGTAATACTAGTCTTTTACACATTATCGATGTCCAATCTCGATAATACTCTGACTAGGGTTATTTAATGATTAAACCTTCTTGGATTGATACTGTCTCATATCATCTCAATCCGGAACTAATCATATGGACCTTTTATCATTTATACATCTAGGTAATCCAATTACAAATGATAAAATGGCAATTTCCTTTGTCAACATTGTTAATTTGTACAACCACGCTATGATTTGTACAAATAGTGATGCTATGGGTCATAATTGTCCAACAAATAGTCCAAAATCTTATAATCCAGATGTCCCAATGAACCGAGTCCCAGTCCCGCAAACTCCATAGAGGCTTTTCTGCCTTCCCCATGCTATGCTTGATAGGTCCAAAATGGGATGGTTAGTGACACGGGGTCATTTCCATTCCCTGTATTAGTCATATCCCGAGGCTGCAAAATGCCACGGAGGCCTGTGGGCCTTCCTCATGCTATGCACTTTCAACTCTAGAAGGCGAACTGTTGGATAATATGAACTCATAGCGTCACTATTTGTACAGATCATGGTGTTGTTGTACAAATTAACTATGTGACAAAGGAGATTGAACTCTTATCATTTGTGATAGATCACCTTAGATATATAAATGATGAGAGGGTCCTATGATTTGTTCCTGGACGGAAGAATGATATGAGACAGTATCAGTCCACGTAGGATAAATCATTAAATATCCCTAGTCGTAGTATTATCGAGACAGGACATCGATAATGCGGAATAGGCTAGTATTGCACTTGTGCGCGTTGTGAGGGCACAACGGCATAGTTCTCATATATTTAAGTATTGGATACTTATGCAAGTGCGATAGGAGGTTGTGTTTCACCGATGGTACGGGAAACAGCTTCGCTCTGGATAGACCCCTCGGAATCCCATTGGTATTATGACTATGTGTCTATGGGAGTCCGACATCAGGGTAGGTGTATTTGGTCTTAACCTGAGACTTGCACCGCTAATACTTACGATAATCGGTAGACTTTGGTCTTGGTGGTACAGGGCTTTAACCGGTTCTGCGTACACCATTTCTGGGTTTATCAGAGAGTCGTAGTGTATTGGGTGTGATGTCAAGACGGAAGTATCACTTCAGTCATAGTGGAGATGATGTCACGCAGGATACGGTTACTAGGCTCTTGAGTGATGCGCATCCAATCATGATATTATGACCAGGTCATGAATATCTGATTATAGACTAGTTACCAAACATCCGACATGTGCTTCGGACGGGGCAGACACTTAACCAGCCCCAGCCCTAGCACGTGACTATCCGATACTGGGTCGATAACACAATACTACGGTATACTACGCTTGATACAGATCTATATATTCCTGTAAGAATATTTCTGGAGAATTGGGTAGGCATGGCGCTTTGCTAGAAGCCAACCTTGTCTTGTAAATCGGTACAAACGTAGTACGAGGTACTTACGTGTTCGGATAGTCCGGCGACCCGATTTACTGCCAACATATCCGGAGATCTCATGGGTCGCTCCCGAAGATTCACCGATGATGTAAACTCGCACTTTAATTAATCAGGGATTAATTAGAAGAGAGAGAAAATTAATCTGGGATTAATTGCGGAGATATTTTATCTGGGATAAAATATTAATTAAAGAGAGAGAACGATTAATTGGAATTAATCGATAAAATAATATATTCGATATATATATAAGAAATTAGATTTCGACGCGGAATTAAAATTAGATTTTAATTCGGGCGAACGAATTAATTTGAATTAATTCGTTAGCGACGTAAATAGTGATTTCACTAGGCGTAATCATTTAATTACGACGCGACGGAAAATTCGTTAATTTGGAATTAGCGAACCTGAGCCCGAGAGTGATTGCGAGCGCATTCGCATTTTGAATTCGAGCGCGACACGCAAGTCACATCAAACGTCAAATCGCTAGTCGCAATCAATTGTCAAATCACTTGTCACTTTGAGTGATGTGATATGACATTTCACTTTAATAAAGTGAAGAGATGTGATGTGAATAGTGATGTGAAATGATTGAAAAGCATTTTTGCTTTTTGACTTTTACTTTTGGTAAATGATAAAGCTTTTGTATTTGATTTTATTTTTTGAAAATAAAATAAATATATAAGTAAACTTTCACTTTCTCTCTCTATCTAACCACACTCACGCACTTCTCTTTTCCCTCTCTTTTCATCTTCCTCTCTCACGGCTTCAAGCCGATTTCTTCACAAAATCTTCTGGTTTGACCGAAATTTTGAGAAGCAAATGAAGAAGAGTAGTGCTAGCACACACATGGGTTATATTATGGTGATAGGGAAACGAATTTATGAGCATGGAAAAGCTTGAACCTTGGAGCTTCCATGGTGTTCATCAATGGCCGAATCATAGAGGAACCAAACCAGTCAAAACCGAGCAGCCCACTGCCTTGGAGAGCTGTTGCCGTGAGCTTGGAGGGAGGCAAAAACGCAGCTTGTTCTTCGCATCTCAAACCGTTCAATGTGAGTTATGTTTCCGCCTTACTCCTTTGATGTGTTCATACGAATTTTATGCTTGTTTTGGATGATTCTTGGGACCTAATTAGGAACTCAACAATGGTATCTTGAGCCTTGAACAAGCATGAAAAAGTTAGGGTTAAAATTGGGTAAAACGAATTTGGGCATGTTTTGATGAAATTGTTTGTTATAGTTGTGGGAAATCTAATAACCATGTCCCAGATCAAAAACAAGCAAAATATAAACAAGAATGAACTAGATTGAAGTAATTGGCGGAAACAATACTCACAAATACGGAATGTGGATGCAATGGATGAAACAAAAGTTGCTCCTTTGTGC